>JZKD02S1415485.1:0-11177 GCA_000966675.3 Picea glauca
AAAAGGAGTAAGATGCATATATCTAAAGGTTATAATGATCAAAAGTGACACATACCATGATACCTGGACTAATTACCTCATGGAGCAAGAGTCTTCTCCGATACAAGTCCAAGCCGAAGGTGATGGATGCTGCTACTGCTGACAGGACGAGTCCGATGAAAGAGAAAAAAGATGGGCCCTCCAGGGCCATGCTTAGATCAATCCTGCTCTCGGTACTCCATGTCTAGGACTTTTGGGCCTCGAGACATGATCTCCTAGTTATCCCTAGAAATTGGGGATAACATGTACCATCATACAGGCCTCGCGGATAGCGCAGTTCAGCGCGAGCAGAGGTCGTACAGGCCAAGTTGTAGCTGTACAGGATCATACAACAGCACAGGCAGAAGTGTTGGGCAGTTTGGGCAGCAGATCAGCCAATCATGTTTTGCTATATCTTGTCTCTTTTCTCAATGGACAGATTTTTCCCAAGTTGGGAAAGCTCTTGTAAGCTTTGATTCATTATTAATGAAAAGCTGATTTGAAGGGCAGAAATATATGTGTATGTGTATGAAATTTTGGCTTCCATTTGTTTCCACTATCTTGTTTATTTGAGTTGATTATTCTAGTTAGTGTATTTTATTCTGTGAAGTAAATCACAAGGAAATAATCTACCTAGGTGTTGGGATAGGATTGGAAAATCAACAAAACCTTTAGTAAGGGCCTGTTTACTACACTTTGTTCATCTTCTTTGGTGTGATCAATAGATTGAATCTCCATTTGCAGACCCATTATTCTCAGCATTAGAACTGTTGATCTGAGCTAATGCACAAACTTATACTGCCATTTCACATTGAATAGATAAGTCTCTTGCCAGCATCTCTTGATAATATTGATATTTACAAGCGTTACGCAAGAGCAGGACAAACCATCGAACTTCAAACAGGTGAGTAGGCCTATAGCAAAAAATGTGATGTTTTCACTCATGCCCTGCAATGCGAAAGCCGATGCAGTTTATATCAAAGAGATACTCAGCTGCCAGTCACAAACAATCATATGACTAAAACATATATTTCAAATCTTTGACAGAACAAACAAAATGCAAAATTCATCCACATATTTGTGTGTATTAGGACCTTTTTAGGAATTGCAGTTTAGAAACACAACTTATTCTAGCTGATTTTTACTGCACATAAATATTAGATCACAGCATGGAGTACTAAAACTGATTATCACAGAGTTGTACAAGCAATAGACTGCAAGCTACGATGCAGAAAGTTTCCCACTTTTACAGGATACTGTCAAGGATAAATTACAACTAAAAATTCAGAAATTTGCAATGATGAATTAAACATCCACAAAGAGGAATAATACATTCTGACTTAACAATGAACATTATAAAATTATATAATGTCCTTAAATATAGATGAGAATAAATAGCCCCAAGGTCTAGCTCAATTGGTTGAACCATCTTGCCAAGGCACAATGCCAACAGGGAGGCCGAATGTCACAGGTTCAAATTCAGTTGAGTCCCCTGGGGTTACCAACCACTATCGTAGCTGGCGGTTGAGCCCCTTCATCTGGATATTCTGGGGAAGAGGGGGAGGATACTACAAGGTTTTACTTGGAAAAAAAAGATGAGGATAAATAGTCCTTACCCAGTGTAAGTCATCATAAGCTTTCTCGCCTCTAAGTGTCCTTAATGTTCTTGCATCATCCTCTGTTATAGGAAGGCCACAAAAAGTCAAAAAAATGCAGGCGAGAACAAAAAGGGAAAAAAACGTATTTCACAATATTCCTTTAATTCAAACCTCAAGCTGTAGAATGACACTTAAAACAACTTTTCCTCTCAATTGACCTCAGAGTAGAACAACCTATGACAGAATATATCCACAATCCATCTCTTCCGTTACTAGTTCTAACAATTTTTGAGTGATCACTTTTGGAACTCGTCCCTCTCCCTTGTCTTCCCCACCCCTTTGAACAATTATTAAAGTCATCCTTGATCTAGAAAGAGAAAAAAAATTGCACCTGAAAGCCCAAGTTCAAGAGCGAGTTCTCTACAGTGAGCTGCTTTTCTAATGCCGCCGATAAATAGTTCTTTACGAGTCATGTTTGGCTTGTTATCCTTCCGAAAAACCTGAAAAGTACATCAAAGAGCTTCAAAAGACAAAAGGGAAAGTGAGGGCTATAATAATAAGTTATAAAGCATACAAAAATGTAGCTTCAACTGTTCCTTTTATGAGCATCATAGTAGATTGGTTGGACTAGCTTAAATTGGGGAAAATCAATCACGACATATCAACTGTTGTAAAATGAACTATTCACGAGGAATGTATAGACTATCTCTATATCATACCTGATATAATTCCATTATTTTTTTCTTGTGAAGATAATTAGGGATGAAGGTAAATATCATGTGTGAATTTCTGTGACAAAAACTTGTTCCTCTTAGTAATGAACAGTGAGTAGCAGACACATGATAGAATGCGAATCCTATGTAAGCACTTGATAGCCTGCACCTAGTAGGAGTGGGGCATTTTCCACTATCTATTTGTTCCAGCTGCGTGGTCATATTTTTTGAAAAATTGCTTCCAGAGAGGGAAGGAATCCGGAGCCATGAGAGGGAACCAATGAGTGCATGTATTAGGGCTGCTCTGTAGGCTTCTAGGATGATGCTTAGCTTTAGCCATAAGCATTAAGTTTTCATTTAGCCTAGCCTTCTGATCCCTACCTTAGGAAGTGCCAGTGGTATAAATATGTCTCAACTCTCCATTGCTACGAGACTGACAAAGTGGAGTCTGGTAATATCTTTGCTTGCAAGATAGCGTTCACAGTAATTATAGTTTTAGTCGTCGGAAATTAGCCAAGGCGACCTGACAGTACTGCTAGTAAGTAAATCAGCAACTTCTGCGAGCAAAGTGAATCCAATCTGAGAAGATCCCAATTCTTCGAAATCGATCATTCAGATCACCTTGTAACAGTATTAAGTGGCCTTCAAAAACAACTGCATTGAGTGGCCAACTAGAAACCACAATTGCCTAGTTACCCGTTTCTCGATGTTGTTCAGAGAAAGCTCCAATGGGGTGTAATGAAAAGCTGAAAGCCTCAAACAGCATTCAAACAAACTGAAAATGGTTGAAGGTTGCAACAAACAAATAATAATACTCTTAAAAGATGAAATGCAAACTCACGGGGTCATTGGCGACTATTGAAGCCAGTTTGTGTTGTAATTCAAATGCCTGCCGGCCGCCTGCCCATATAATTTTCATGGCTTCCACATCGAACGTTGTCTCTGCCCGTTCTCTGGCCAAGTCCTTCATCTTCAAAGCAAACCCTGCAAATTATTTTGGGTTTCGGGGAATGTACATCTATATAACACTGCGCTTCTTTCGGTTACTGTCTTGCGCGGTCTTGGCGCGCCGCCGGTTTCTATTGTCAATGTTTTGACTGTTTGCGTCTTATGGGAAACGATGTTCACGTGCGATGTTCTATATTTAGTTTACGCGTAGTCTAAACGTTCCCACTCTCACGTTCCAGTTTACAAGCACGATATTCCATTTATGTTGGTTGGATTCAGCAAAATTTTGGGTTAAGTAATAAAAATAGCCGTAGTCTAAACGTTTTATTAAATGATTTTCATGGATATAAAGTTAAAAATTATTACATTTTTAAGTGATTATTTTTATATAATTTGAATGTTTTAAAGGTTTTTTAATATGATGAATTTATTTTTATATTTAAAAATAAATTTTAAAAAATAAAAAATAGTGATTTCATACAAATTTATATGATTAAATTCAAGTTAAAAAAATTAATTCTTAAAACAGTTAAACAAAACCATAAAAATAAATAAACTGTTGACTTTTATATTTTTATTCTAATAATAATAATTTATTTTTAAAAATATAAGAAAGTACATTAAATTCTTGTATAAAATCCGTCATTTGTGTGGAACCCTCTCCCAACCATTTAACTTAAAAAAATATATATAAAAATAAAAATATATTCACTTTAAAATTTAAAAGTACTTTTTTTTTAATTTCCCAATTTATTTTTTAACTTACAAATGTAATTAATTAAAACTAGAAAAGATTTGATGTTGTGTTTTTATAATTAAACAAAATTATCTTCGCCAAGTTCAAAAGTACAATTTTTAACGCAACTATTTTCGAGCTTATTTTAAATTATTAAAAAAAAATGGTAAGAAAAAAGTATGTGAGAATGTCAATGTATTTTTTTTTAATTTCATTGTCACACTAAAAATTATATGATTTTAACCACATGAATTTATTTTTTAATACGGGTGTTTTCAAGTTTATTTTAATTTATTAATTTAAAAAATATATATCAATTAAGCATATCGAGAATGCTAAATCTTCTTTGAGAATTTCATTGCGACACTATAAATTATATAGTGTCACAATGAGAATTAAGTTTATTATTACTAATTATACATAAAATTTATCATATTTTTATTTTCAGAAGAAAAATAGCTCAAGCTTATATTAATTGAGATATAAACTTTTTTACATCGATAATAGAGAGGACCCGCGCAGATGGGACAAAGTGTCTGACAGAAGCAAATGAAAATATCAATCTTAATGATGGAATAAAAAAAGGTTCCGGACAGCTAGGAATCAGATCTGTAATTGACTCTCAAATCAAACCCAGATTTGAAGACGGAAAATAGAGAAGAATAAGCACGCACTATTCCAGCAAGGTTTTTCCTTTTTTTGTTTTTTTTTTAAGAAATTAATAGTTTGTTGTGGTCCTTCGAGTCCATTGATCCAAGTGAAATAAAATAAAATACCCATCGGAGCTTCGAGAGCTCTTTTGGAAAGACTATCTGCTTCTTTATTTGATTCCCTGTAAATGTGTTGAAAGTAGGTTCCTTGGAAATTTTTCTACAGGTCTCGAACTCTGCGCTTCCAACCTTCAATTTTGGTGGCATGTAGTTTGTCTTTCCGTTGAAGCCACTCGATAATGATTTTGGAATCCCCCAATAAGTGAAGATGTTGTAAGTGCAAGACATTTGCCATTATGAAGGTTGCCCATGCTCCAACTAATTCTGCTTTCGTATTGGAGCCATCTCCGCAATTGAAAAACCATCTCACCTCCAGGGAAGTTGGAGTTTTCAAGGTTCCCCAGCACCACAAGTTGTTCCCCCGTTAATGGAAGTGTCATCGAAGAAGGTCAGCGAATATACATGGATAGGACATATCAGACTCATTCTTAAAATTCTGGGACTAAAATCTGTTTGTGTGTAGGAAAGCGAATTTAGAGTTCTAAGAATGACGGCATTGGATGAGGGTAACGTACCTTCGAATAAAGCTTTGTTGCGCTCCTTCCACAAGTACCAGCACAACAAGACTGGCAGTTTTTTTGGAGCAGCTGAAATTTGTGTCCAATTGACCATGCAGTCATTTAAATTTTGCCCCTTCCAATCCAATTTTAAGTTCAGGAAATTAGTACAAGAAGTCCAGATCGCCTTTGTAAAATGGCAATGGATGAAGAGATGTGAGTTATCTTCAGTTGTTGCTCTGTAAAGGTAGCAGAAGCCAGGACCTATCCATCCCTTTTTTAATAAGTTATCCCAAGTGAGGATTTTTTGGTCCACTGCCAGCCTGAAGAAGAGTGTGATCTTTAATTGCAGGTTCCACTTCCAGAGCTTGAGTTTCCAGCCGTGAAGGTTTGGAAGGGAAAATAAAGAAAAAATGGCCTTGTAGCAATTATTGACCGAGATTTCACCAGAAGAGTCGCCTCCATTCCAGAGTAATTTGTCCCTTTTTGTTTGTTGGAGTGTGATCCCTGCCTGTCCAAGACTGGTCGTGTATTTGTTCCATTCTAGAGCTTGAATACCCACGAGTCTGAGGTCCCTAGGACTCTTCCAGATTTCAATGTGGGTTAATGGATTCAAACCTGTTGATGCTTGTGCCAATGTGTGGATGTCCCAGTGCTTTAAAGTAGATAAGAGGTCCCCTGAAAGATGTGTTGTGTCCCCCAGATCCAAGATGGTGTCATGGCCGATTTTCACTTGAGAACCCGATCTCGGTTGCCAGCTAGTCCAGTGATTGATGACAGGTAAGGCGCACCTCAGACTTGTCTAGATTTTAGATGTTGGACAGCTATGAAGTGAGTCATGCCTAAAACAATCGATAATTGGAGCATTGTGTAAATACTTATCAAAAACTACTTGGTGCCAGATGCTGGGATGAGTAAGTACTCTCCACAGTGTGGACGCAGTCAGTGCCAAATTGAAAAGGGGGAGTTTACGAATACCCCAACCACCTTGAGATTTGGGTCTGGAGATGTCCTCCCAATTGCACAAATGATAATGGTGTGCTTCCTGGTGGCCGGACCACAAGAATTGAAACATTAAAATTCTGAGATTGTTTAGGATCAGGCAGGCGCGGCAGGGATTCTAAGGACATCTAGTAAAGGTTTTGTCCTTCCAGGATCGACTTTAGAAAGATGAATCGACCTCCCAATGAGAGCCATCTGTTGCTCCATTGGTTGATTTTGTTAGCCAATCTAACCACCAGCCAATTCCAATCGGCAGCACGGTGTGTTCTTGTTTTCAAATAATATCCAAGATACCGGAAGCCCAAGGAGAGGTCGTTGAAGGTGAAAGGGAGAAAAATTCTGAAAGAAGACAGTTCAGTCTCCGAAATGCCTTCGTGGTGAACTGTCGATTTTAGAGGATTGACAATCAGACCCGAAACTTTGCAGAATAGAGTGAGCAGATTGTTAATTAATTGTCATTCAGAGAGGCTCACCTTAGATGGGATGAGAACGTTGTCTGCAAAGAGTAGATGGAGGATTTTGGTCAGTCTGGAAACCTTAATCCCCAAGAGGAGACCATCAACTAAGTTTTGTTTTAGTAAGAGGCTGAGTCTGTCCATCACTAGAACAAAAAGTAGAGGGGATAATGGACATCCCTGCCTGACCCCTCTTCCACTTGTGAATAAATCAGAAGCCTCTCTGTTGATGAGCACCACAAAGGAAGAAGAGGTGACACAAGTCATTATCCACTTGGTCATCTGAGGCTCCAATCCAATTATGTGCAAGATAAGTCTGAGGAAATTCCAGTCAATACAATCATAAGCTTTTCTCAGGTCCAAATTTAGCACAAGAGCTTTCAATTTATGTTTTTTGATGTTGTGTAGGCACTCATGGGCTGTGCCTATGGCATCCTGGATGTGTCTTCCCTTCAGAAAGCCTAATTGTTCAGTGGAAATCATTTCAGAGAGTATGGGGATCAAACAGTTTGCTATGAGTTTAGAGAGAATTTTGTAACATAGGTTGCACAGTGAGATAGGCCGATAATTTTCAAAGGATTCTGGTTTATTTGCCTTTGGAATCAAGGTCAGAAAAGTAGTGTTTATACCTCCATAGATTTTTCCCCTTCTTCTTGAATCTTCAATAAAAGCTAGAAGGTCTTCTCCTACCAGGTCAAAGAAGAAGATGTAGAATTCGGTTGTCCATCCATCTGGACCCGGGCTCTTTTCCTTTTTGAAATGAAATAAAACTGCCTTCAGTTCTTCAATAGTAACAGAACGGTAGAGAGCAAGTGAATCCTCCTCATTGACCATCTAAGGGAAAAGATCGACTAGTCTGCACTAATCAACTGTATCCGAAGAGGAAGAAGCTTTGTAAAAAAAATTAAAAAAGGAGGCTGCTTCTTTCTTTAATAAAGCTTGATCATTTATCAAATAGTCGTTTTCCCCTTTGATGTCCCAGATAAAAATTTTATTTCTATTTCTGGAAGCCACATTATGAAAAAAAATTGTATTGCGATCGTCGCTAGCCAACCAGAGAGCTCTGCTGCTCAGACGCCACTTTTCTTCCTCTTGACAAAGTAAAATGTTTCTTTCCAGTTCCAGGTGTCTCAAATTGGATTCAATTGCTTGGCTGAAAGGTTCCCTCAAGTTTTTGGTAGTGAGAGATTTGATTTCTGTTTCTAGAAAAACCAGCCTGGCTTTGTCTTTTTTTAATTTGTCTTTGTGCCAAATCTTGGTTTGTTGTTTCAGAACTTGAAGTTTCCAGACTAAATTTCTTTGAGGATTGGGTTCTGTAAATAATTTGGTATCGTTCCAAACCTTTTTTAACAATGTCCACAAATGCGTTGTCTTCGAGCCAATGCCCATTGAATTTGAAAGGGCAGTTTTTGCGTTTCGGCTGTAAGTTAAACTGAAAGCAGATGGGGGCATGATCTGAAAATGTGGGGATTCAACCCAGGTTCTGAAGTGACCGAGAGTTGAGAGGAGATCTTTAGAGACCATAAATCTGTCAAGTCTTTTGGAGATCGTGTTTTGTCCTACGCGCCCATTGCGCCAAGTGGGCACGAGCACGGGAGGTTTGATGTCTACTAGATTTTTCGAAGCAAATAAGTCTTTGTAAAAAACATCAATATAACTGGAAGGGGTCGCTCCCAGCCTCATCCGAATCAAGTATGATATTAAAATCTCTGGCCAAGATCAAATTAGTAGCAGACAAGATTCCGCTGTCTTTTATTTTAGTCTAGTGACGTTGAGTAAAGTTAATTCCCGTTTGTCTAGAATGTTGATGCCTATTAACAAAATACCCCCCACGGAGATAAATGGAGTCAGATCAAGTGTCAATGGATCCCAAGCTACCAGGAGGCCCCCAGAAGTACCTACTGTGTTTACAGAACAAATAGCCCATTAAGGGTGAAAAACAAGAAAGAAATCCCTGGCTTTCTGAGCTGGAGCCAGGGTTTTTTGAAGGAAAACAATATCAGGTCTTGTTTGCTCCATCAAACGACGAAAGGAGGCAGCTTTGAGGGTGCCTCTGATCCCTCTTATATTTAGTGAGAACATTAACATTACTTTTCCCTCGCCAGGGATTTAAGTGCTCTAAGTGGCCCAATATTTGAGGAAGAAGTAGAAAGTTGAGAGGTCTATTTGGTTGACTGTGCGAGATTTTTCCGACTGCTTCTAGTTTTGATCGGTGAGGTTTCTAAAGTGATGCCCCTCGACCAAGCAAAACTTTTCTCGCCTCTGCCCAGCCTGTTCCGCGAACTTGAAATCTCCAAATCACCCACTATCTCAAGGATTCTTTTTCCCAAATATGTAGGAAGCAATATGGTTTCGGTGATTTCCGGGCCAGTGGAAGTCAGGGAGTCAAGAATGTGTCTGAGTTCTGAAGGCTCTTCCTCTGGTTCCCTAAAACCATGTAGGATAAGAGTCTCAGGAGTCTCTAACTGTGGGGAGGTGGACGGTGGAAAAGGAGGAAGTGGGGGGTTCAGGGGCGAGTCAGGGAGTAAAGGGAGGATTGAGCTAGGAGGAGGGGGGGCGTCGGTCTTGGCATTGTGGAGACAAAAGTGGGATCCACCGAGTTAGTGGGCATGGAGATAGGTTCTCTCACGGAGTTTGTAGGTAAGGAGGTATGTATTGAGTGCGGTTCTACAGTGTCAGTATCTAGTGTTGTAGGGTTCGTCACCTTCTGGGATAAGGTTAGATTAGACTTGGTATGAGGAAGAGGATCAACACATCTTCTCATAGGCAAAGTAACACTGGAGGGCGGATGAGTTAAGCATTCCGAGGTGTCCAGGGTTTGTTTTTCCCACGAAGTTAATGAAGAGTAAAGTGCAGGACAAAAGTAGTGTAGCTTACCCAAAAGAGTGTCCAAAGTCTCCAGGTATGAGTCTGAGCAATGAGGACTGTAAGTGGTGTCAGTGGCTTGTGAATCAACTTCCATCATATATTCTAGAGGGTCTTCTTGCAGTAAAGTTTCTTTCGACTTGTCCTCTGACAATTTGCCTTTGCGGTCTCTCTGTAGATGTCTAGTGCAATGACACTAGTTGCAATGGAAGGGTATCCATTGGTAGTCCAGTTTTTGTTTGTAGTGTCAACCACGCCAGTCAATATCTAGGACTTAAGGGAGTCCCTCATGAATGTCTATCTCCACTAGAACTCTCCCAAGCTTCCTTGACAGACTAGTGAGGGACGCAGAGTCTAGAGCAATGAAGTGCCCCAAAGCGTTCCCTATTGCCTTGATGGCCTCTTCATGCCAGAAATGTAGTGGCAAACCTGGAAGGAGGACCCAAAGGTGTCTGAGGTGAAAGTATTCGGTTTCAGGGTTGAAGGCTATTCTCCATCTTTTCGGCATGAGGCTACTTTTGCCCAGGACCAAGTACTGGTTAAGAAGTAGTGAAACATCCTCCAGAGTGTGGCATATGAAGCCAAACCAGCCTTTAGTAAGTAGGACTATCTCCAGAGTATATCCAAGGAGAGGTGTCCAAAATTTTATGACCCAGTCTGAGACAGGAATTTTCGCCAGTGATGAATAGGCAAGTCTACCCACCAGACCACAGAGAGCAAGTCTGCAGGTATTGTTGAGACCGACGTTGTCACCGAGAACCATCCTTCTATCTCACTTGTTAGGTTTCCAAGCTCTTTTTCTGGTTCTTGTCTGAGTGGAGGTAGAAGAAAGGTTTGGTGGTCTGTTATCCACAAAAGACTTCAGGACTGTGCTTTTTAGGGGTCACTTCAGTGTAGCTGAGTTCTGCAATAGGGGAAAGTGATTCAATAGAGGGGCACTAACGTGTACAGGAGAGGGTAGGCAGGCTGTGAAGGGAGTCTGAAAAGTGTGTGGGTCCGGGGCGGGAGAGTGAGCAGTGGATGGAACGGTGTTTGAAAGAATAGAGTGTCTTGGCCTCAGGGAGGGTAAAGTGAGTTGACCTGCAGTGTTAGTGGTTCTGAAAATTCCTTCTTTGAGCCAGTCAAGTTCGTCGGAAGGGTTCAATACTGCTTCAATGTCTTTGTGGAGCTTGTCGGGGTCCATAGGAAGCGGGGAGAGTAACAAACTAAAAGTTACAGATCAATCACGGGAACAAACGCGGGGAGTTGACCAACAATCGAGAAAGGTTCAGAAAACGAGGAAGGGAAACTGTAGGGTTAGTGAGGAAGACTAAATAAAGGGTCCCCTCCTATGTGAAAGGGAGACTGTGATTGTATGGCCGCCATTGTAGTTCCCAAAGAAACGTGTGCAACAAAGTAATGCCATTCGGGACCCATCTTGCCTTCAAAATTTATCATACTTGAACATTTTCATTTTTTTGACATTCAAATATAAAATATGAAAGTATGAGTTTTAACTTTCTCAATATAAGTCTTAACCATTCCATATTAGTATTTAAATTTTATATTCATTATTATTAATTATACATAAAATTT
>JZKD02S1415496.1:0-11177 GCA_000966675.3 Picea glauca
CATGGATAAGCCTATTTGATTTCATATACTTTTACTTATATAGCTGGAAAACTGCCAAAATCAATTATTGTTTTGGCTTTTTCGGTAGTTTATTAATTATGGTTTTGGCTATTTTTGGGAGTTTTGGTCATACGAATCCAATGTTTTTTTTTAATATTTAAAATTGAGAAAAAAAAAAGTTATAATTTAAATTTTAATATTAAAAGTTAAAAGAGGTTTTTTATTTTATAATTATTGGTAATGGAATTATAGTCTTATTAAAGTTTAAATCTAACTTGTGACATATTTATTTTTAATGTATTAATTATACACATTTAAAGTTAAGAGTGTTTATAATGTTTGGTGATCTAATTGCATGTATTTATCAATGGAATTTAGTTTGGATGGTTAAGAATTGTTATCCTCTCCACCTAGGTTCCAATACCCTTTGTAACATATTTACCTCTTGTGGACCCATTTACATCCTCTCCACCTAGGTTCCAATCCCCTTTGTAACATATTTATCTCTCCACCTAGGTTCCAATCCCCTTTGTAACATATTTATCCCTTGTGGATCCATTTACTTTCATGGATTAGATTCTCCAATAAAGAATTAATTCCAAGGTCTTGGGTGATATTCGTATATATATAAGAAAAAAAAAGATATTTTTTTCAACTTCCAATAAACTGAACAATATTTTCTAACACATTTTCAAAATAAAGCCTTCTACTCCTATAATGTTCCCATTTTTCGATTCCCCTGCTCCACAGTCAGAGGTGACCTTGTGAGTTTATGTCAGCCTGGCCAGAGGAGTAAAACAAGGTTAACAGTGAGCTCAAGCAATTTGGAGGAGTTATATGGGGCCTAGGCTAGTCCATTCACCATCTTTCATCATCAGGATCATTTCCGCACAATCCTCTCTTGGTTCCATGGCGTTCCGACGATTTCCATAATTTTGGTTTATTATTGGACATAATTTAATTAAATGCACTAAATGGGTTATTGGGACCATATTATCTAAAGGGACACATGAGTGTAATAGCTCATTAGAATCGAGACGAAAAGATCTAAAGGTTGGAATGATGAGAAAGGGACTTTGAGTGTCTAAGAATGTCTCAGAAGCCAATTTAATCACTTTCCAGCATTAAAAAGGAGTTTTAAAAGGGTTATAAAGTCATTTTAATCTTCATGTGGATTTAGTCAAAGAGAAGAAAGATTTAGAAGGGGTTTGGAGAAGTATAAAGAAAGGGTAGTACGTCACCTTCCTCATTATGATTTGATCTCTTATTTGGAGTGCTCATGAGAGCTAAGTTTTCGTTGGGGTTTTGACAAAACCCTTTCATTTGATGTTTGGTTTCAGTGGTGAGATATCCACCCTAGCTAGACAAGAGGGAGTTCCATTCAAGATTTCCACTAAAGCTTAATCTTCTTGCAAGTTGTCTTCAATCTAGAGAGTATTGATTTGCTTAGAGGATTTGGGGAGCCTTGTGAGGAGGCCAATTTGGTTTATTTGCAAAACTGTGGTTGGGGAGGTTCATGGGGCTCCCTTGAGGGCCATTTCATCTTTATGCAGGGCGTAAGGCTATGAGGATACCGCAATTGTCTCATAGAGGAGTTCATGGACTTCTTAGAGGGTCAACTTCATTTTATGCATGTTCGTGGGGTTTTAGAGGGCGGGACCTTTGTCCCTTTGCATAATCGTGGGTCAAGCAGAGGTCGCGGACTCTTTTAAGGGTCGATCTACCCAATTTACAGACTCGTGGAGCAGAGAAAGGGTTGTTAGGGATCTTTACAGGTCGCGAGGGGAACTTGAGGGGAACCATGAGCTCATTGGATTGAATAATGAGGGTTTGCAGGCCGTGAGGCATTCTTCGCAAGGTCAAGAGGATCTTGAAGGGGCCATAAGCTTTATTGGAGGGTCGATCTACCCACAGGGAGGTTGTTCTTGCTTGGAGAAGGAAACAACATCTACTAGGAGAGTCATGGCACCATTTCCAGGTTTTGAGTGTGTTTATTGTGTTTATTGATGTATTGGAGCTGCTCTAACAACCAATGGGAGATCTATATTGTTGTTATGCGTGGATTCCATCCATAATAAAAACATCATGATGTCTTTCCTATTTCATGTGTAATGGAAATGCTTGCCATATATTTGACATAAATATTCTATTAAAAATGCATGCACATTTTTTGTGGAAAGTTATAAACCAGGTTTGTCATTAAAATATATGTAATGCAAACTTTTTTTTGTCAAAAGCATAGAACCAAATATAACACATTTTGCAAAGTAAACCATTAATATCCTACCCTAGCTCCATTGAGGGATATTACAACTCCTTTAGCATGCACCATTCGTATTAAAAATTATGAAATTCTAAGATGAAAACTTAGAAAGAGAATAAATTGCTCAATAATACCAACTAGTTTAAAACATCAAATGGCCAATAACCTTTAAAATTATTCATCGAAATATTTAGTATGGTTATTGCTTCTACACACCGCATCATTGAAGGTTGTTAGTTTGAAGTGTACATGCTGTATGCTAAAGAGAAAACCACTTTTTTAAGTTATTAAACATGGAGATCATCTGTTGAACTTGAAAATAAACATGTCAAAAGTGAGTTTTTAATGGATACAATTCACTGAATGTGGAGATCATCTGTGAAATTCGATGTGAAAATAAACATGTCAAAAGTAAGTTGTATACAATTCATTGAGTCTAGAAATCAATCTCGTGAAATTCTCTCATGAAAATTTAAAGATTAAATAACATCGAGTCTAGAGATCAATCTAGTGAAATTCTCTCATGAAAAATTAAATAACAACGTGAATATAAACATGTCAACAGTTGTTTTTTTAATGTATGGAGATCGTCAATTTGTCTGAGGTTTTTTTTAATGAAATGATCGATTGATTTCAATGATAACCATGTCGAAAAGATATTTTAAATGATGACAATATGGTCACATGGAAATCTTAGAGCTAACGAGAACATTCCTTGTAATAAGAGCCAGTCCTGAAAAAATGAAGTGTGTTTTTAAAGAAGATCATCTTACAAAGGTGGGGAGACTTGCACAAATCAGCCTCTGTATTGGTTGTTAACAATGGTCCAAAACAAAAAGGCCCTTATAAGTAAAAATTAATTGAACAAAATATTTCATCGCTCATGTAAAGCATATTGGATTCTTAACCTCTCTTCCCCGGTTTAATGGGAGGATATATTCACTTGCTAGTCTATGTTTTTAAGAATATAAAATCATATTTTTTTAATTATTAAATATGACATTGCACATCAATGATTCCATATAAATTATATAAATAAACGCTGCAAATGAGACACAAATATACCAACACAATAATTTTTAAAAGTTAGCAATGCGTACACTTTCAGCTCTAAGGAGGATATCGTATAACTTTAATGGAAAATGAAATATTGATGGAGATGTATGTGAAAGAGGATATCTTATAACTTTAATGGAATATAAAATATTGATGGAGATATATGGGCAAACATGTCATCATATATTTAATAAATTAATGTGTCTCTCATTTCCTTAAATTTAAGTCACTCATTGCCTGATATTACATATATCAATACATGCCCCTCCAAGTGTATTCCAACCGTGGGGAAACGTGGTTGAAGATCCCAGAAACATGGTCAAAGATGAAGGAATTTGAACTGGTGCTTGGGGATTTGGAAGAGTGCCTATGGATAGATCCTGGCCATTTCAAAGTGCTCTACAAGAAAGGACAGGCTCTGCTCAGCTCGAGGCAGTATGTGGCAACTTGTGAATATTTGGATCACATAATGCAAGGAAGGCCTACAAAGTGTTATAGGTTTTGTTTAAGTTCTAGTCGGCAAGCAAAGCGAGAAGCGTAGCCAACTGCCCTTCATTCATCATGACCATGATAGTTCTGTTTATATGTTCACCATTAAACTCTTTTCATCCTCTCGGCATATTTACCAGCAACAGCTNCATGGATAAGCCTATTTGATTTCATATACTTTTACTTATATAGCTGGAAAACTGCCAAAATCAATTATTGTTTTGGCTTTTTCGGTAGTTTATTAATTATGGTTTTGGCTATTTTTGGGAGTTTTGGTCATACGAATCCAATGTTTTTTTTTAATATTTAAAATTGAGAAAAAAAAAAGTTATAATTTAAATTTTAATATTAAAAGTTAAAAGAGGTTTTTTATTTTATAATTATTGGTAATGGAATTATAGTCTTATTAAAGTTTAAATCTAACTTGTGACATATTTATTTTTAATGTATTAATTATACACATTTAAAGTTAAGAGTGTTTATAATGTTTGGTGATCTAATTGCATGTATTTATCAATGGAATTTAGTTTGGATGGTTAAGAATTGTTATCCTCTCCACCTAGGTTCCAATACCCTTTGTAACATATTTACCTCTTGTGGACCCATTTACATCCTCTCCACCTAGGTTCCAATCCCCTTTGTAACATATTTATCTCTCCACCTAGGTTCCAATCCCCTTTGTAACATATTTATCCCTTGTGGATCCATTTACTTTCATGGATTAGATTCTCCAATAAAGAATTAATTCCAAGGTCTTGGGTGATATTCATATATATATAAGAAAAAAAGATATTTTTTTCAACTTCCAATAAACTGAACAATATTTTCAACTTTTAACACATTTTCAAAATAAAGCCTTCTACTCCTATAATGTTCCCATTTTTCGATTCCCCTGCTCCACAGTCAGAGGCGACCTTGTGAGTTTATGTCAGCCTGGCCAGAGGAGTAAATCAAGGTTAACAGTGAGCTCAAGCAATTTGGAGGAGTTATATGGGGCCTAGGCTAGTCCATTCACCATCTTTCATCATCAGGATCATTTCTGCACAGTCCTCTCTTGGTTCCATGGCATTCCGACGATTTCCATAATTTTGGTTTATTATTGGGCATAATTTAATTAAATGCACTAAATGGGTTATTGGGACCATATTATCTAAAGGGACACATGAGTGTAATAGCTCATTAGAATCGAGACAAAAAGATCTAAAGGTTGGAATGATGAGAAAGGGACTTTGAGTGTCTAAGAATGTCTCAGAAGCCAATTTAATCACTTTCCAGCATTAAAAAGGAGTTTTAAAAGGGTTATAAAGTCATTTTAATCTTCATGTGGATTTAGTCAAAGAGAAGAAAGATTTAGAAGGGGTTTGGAGAAGTATAAAGAAAGGGTAGTACGTCACCTTCCTCATTATGATTTGATCTCTTATTTGGAGTGCTCATGAGAGCTAAGTTTTCGTTGGGGTTTTGACAAAACCCTTTCATTTGATGTTTGGTTTCAGTGGTGAGATATCCACCCTAGCTAGACAAGAGGGAGTTCCATTCAAGATTTCCACTAAAGCTTAATCTTCTTGCAAGTTGTCTTCAATCTAGAGAGTATTGATTTGCTTAGAGGATTTGGGGAGCCTTGTGAGGAGGCCAATTTGGTTTATTTGCAAAACTGTGGTTGGGGAGGTTCATGGGGCTCCCTTGAGGGCCATTTCATCTTTATGCAGGGCGTAAGGCTATGAGGATACCGCAATTGTCTCATAGAGGAGTTCATGGACTTCTTAGAGGGTCAACTTCATTTTATGCATGTTCGTGGGGTTTTAGAGGGCGGGACCTTTGTCCCTTTGCATAATCGTGGGTCAAGCAGAGGTCGCGGACTCTTTTAAGGGTCGATCTACCCAATTTACAGACTCGTGGAGCAGAGAAAGGGTTGTTAGGGATCTTTACAGGTCGCGAGGGGAACTTGAGGGGAACCATGAGCTCATTGGATTGAATAATGAGGGTTTGCAGGCCGTGAGGCATTCTTCGCAAGGTCAAGAGGATCTTGAAGGGGCCATAAGCTTTATTGGAGGGTCGATCTACCCACAGGGAGGTTGTTCTTGCTTGGAGAAGGAAACAACATCTACTAGGAGAGTCATGGCACCATTTCCAGGTTTTGAGTGTGTTTATTGTGTTTATTGATGTATTGGAGCTGCTCTAACAACCAATGGGAGATCTATATTGTTGTTATGCGTGGATTCCATCCATAATAAAAACATCATGATGTCTTTCCTATTTCATGTGTAATGGAAATGCTTGCCATATATTTGACATAAATATTCTATTAAAAATGCATGCACATTTTTTGTGGAAAGTTATAAACCAGGTTTGTCATTAAAATATATGTAATGCAAACTTTTTTTTGTCAAAAGCATAGAACCAAATATAACACATTTTGCAAAGTAAACCATTAATATCCTACCCTAGCTCCATTGAGGGATATTACAACTCCTTTAGCATGCACCATTCGTATTAAAAATTATGAAATTCTAAGATGAAAACTTAGAAAGAGAATAAATTGCTCAATAATACCAACTAGTTTAAAACATCAAATGGCCAATAACCTTTAAAATTATTCATCGAAATATTTAGTATGGTTATTGCTTCTACACACCGCATCATTGAAGGTTGTTAGTTTGAAGTGTACATGCTGTATGCTAAAGAGAAAACCACTTTTTTAAGTTATTAAACATGGAGATCATCTGTTGAACTTGAAAATAAACATGTCAAAAGTGAGTTTTTAATGGATACAATTCACTGAATGTGGAGATCATCTGTGAAATTCGATGTGAAAATAAACATGTCAAAAGTAAGTTGTATACAATTCATTGAGTCTAGAAATCAATCTCGTGAAATTCTCTCATGAAAATTTAAAGATTAAATAACATCGAGTCTAGAGATCAATCTAGTGAAATTCTCTCATGAAAAATTAAATAACAACGTGAATATAAACATGTCAACAGTTGTTTTTTTAATGTATGGAGATCGTCAATTTGTCTGAGGTTTTTTTTAATGAAATGATCGATTGATTTCAATGATAACCATGTCGAAAAGATATTTTAAATGATGACAATATGGTCACATGGAAATCTTAGAGCTAACGAGAACATTCCTTGTAATAAGAGCCAGTCCTGAAAAAATGAAGTGTGTTTTTAAAGAAGATCATCTTACAAAGGTGGGGAGACTTGCACAAATCAGCCTCTGTATTGGTTGTTAACAATGGTCCAAAACAAAAAGGCCCTTATAAGTAAAAATTAATTGAACAAAATATTTCATCGCTCATGTAAAGCATATTGGATTCTTAACCTCTCTTCCCCGGTTTAATGGGAGGATATATTCACTTGCTAGTCTATGTTTTTAAGAATATAAAATCATATTTTTTTAATTATTAAATATGACATTGCACATCAATGATTCCATATAAATTATATAAATAAACGCTGCAAATGAGACACAAATATACCAACACAATAATTTTTAAAAGTTAGCAATGCGTACACTTTCAGCTCTAAGGAGGATATCGTATAACTTTAATGGAAAATGAAATATTGATGGAGATGTATGTGAAAGAGGATATCTTATAACTTTAATGGAATATAAAATATTGATGGAGATATATGGGCAAACATGTCATCATATATTTAATAAATTAATGTGTCTCTCATTTCCTTAAATTTAAGTCACTCATTGCCTGATATTACATATATCAATACATGCCCCTCCAAGTGTATTCCAACCGTGGGGAAACGTGGTTGAAGATCCCAGAAACATGGTCAAAGATGAAGGAATTTGAACTGGTGCTTGGGGATTTGGAAGAGTGCCTATGGATAGATCCTGGCCATTTCAAAGTGCTCTACAAGAAAGGACAGGCTCTGCTCAGCTCGAGGCAGTATGTGGCAACTTGTGAATATTTGGATCACATAATGCAAGGAAGGCCTACAAAGTGTTATAGGTTTTGTTTAAGTTCTAGTCGGCAAGCAAAGCGAGAAGCGTAGCCAACTGCCCTTCATTCATCATGACCATGATAGTTCTGTTTATATGTTCACCATTAAACTCTTTTCATCCTCTCGGCATATTTACCAGCAACAGCTAGGGCACATCTACCAGCAGCAATAGTGGCATATCTACCGACAGCGACGGCCGTGTCTGTTAAACATAATGTAACCTCAACAGTCTGACTGTACACTGCCAGCTGTACTGGACAGTTGTACTTTCTATTCTTGTCTTGCTTGAGCCTATTTAGCTCAACCTTCTTGCATTGTAACGGAGCTCAGTACTTCTTCATACATTTCAATATACTGTTCTAATCTTTTCTCTCTGCATTTCTCTTTGCTTCACAATTTATCATGGTATCAGAGCTTCAGCAGTAAGCCTCTTCACACAGTCCAGAGAGCAACTCGATCCTCATAGTGTAGAGCTTCACGGATCTTGAGAGCACGCGACACAATCTCTTTCACAAGGTTTGGAGAGTCGTCTGTCATACTCTCGAAAGCTCCTCCAAGGAAACGTCCACGAGGAAGCAGACCGTCTTACGCTTAAAAATCGCCATAAGAAGCTTGCAGAGGTTGCAGAGCGTACTACGCTCGAAAGAACGAGCAAGCAGAGACCGAAGAAGAAGAAACTTTAAAGATTCTTGTAATTTTTTTTTTTCAAGAATCATCAAAGATTGACGAAGAAGAGTTGCAGGAGGCGAGAACTCGAAGAATTCGTTCACTTCGTTAAAGATTCCTGCAGAAGGAAGAAATAGTGAAGATTTCACGCACATTTGTTCAAATTCGTGGAAGATTGTTAAAGAAAGAAGAAGTGTTTAAAGAATTGCAGAAATTTTTCAAATCCATCAAAGATTGTAAGCAACGGACAAAGAATTCGTGAAATTCTTTCAAATCTTTGAAAGATTCACAAATTTTTCTTCCACAGGAGAAAATTCCATCAAATTCGGCAAAGATCGCGTCAAACACGCAAGGAACGGCCATTGTGGCCATAAGAGTCGTCCTGCGAACGGATCCAAGGCGGGAAACCAGTTCAGAAGGGACGAGGAGAGCGCGGAAAAGGCGAAAGCATCTCAGTCGTCCGATCTTGTGCAAATTCTCGACAGCCGTTAGATCACCAAGAAGGTGCACAACATTTAGTCGTTTGAAGCGCACAGGAGAAATTTCGACTTGTGAAGTCGTGAAATCCCGACATCATCTGGACCGTCCATCCAGAAACACGTGGCGAGATCTCGGCACTTCGTGACTCGCAAGGTGTAAGGTCAGAAGACTGCCGTGAGAATTCGCGAATCACGAAATCACGAGTCATTCTGGATCGTTGATCGAGAAAGATCGTGAGCCGTCGATCTTCTCTCATCGCAAAATCGGTAATCGCGAGTTCGACGAGCAAACGATTGCACTCCAAAACTCCGATACGCGATATTGCGAAATCCCGAGAAGACTTGTGAGTCGTCCCTCTCAAAGGACAGGTGGCAGCAGATCAATGCACCGTCACATCGGCATATTGGAGTCCGCGGTTTTGAAAGACCGTCGACAAGACTTCAAAACTCGCAAAATCGCGATACGCGAAATAGCGATAAGATCGCAGCCGTCCATTTGTTTGGACACGTGGAGGACATCGTGGAAACCATCGACGTTTCGGCATTCGGGGTTTCAAGTTAACAGAGAAGTTGATCGCAAGTCACGATATCCCGAGGTTGAATCAGGACCGTCCATCTTTCCCGGACGTGTGTCGTAAATCCGAGGACTCGGGAAAAGTCCCGAAAAGAAAGGGCCATCAGCATTTCGGGAATCGGCATTTCAGGATTCGAGAGACAAAGAGGTCGCGCGTTTAAGTCGCGAAATCGCGATACGCGAATCTCCAACATAATCTGGGTCGTTGACCTCAAATCAACGAGGATTGTTGATCTTTGAAATCATTTCGCCATTTCGGCAACTCAGAGATCGGGGAAACGAGGAGAAAGAGCTCGTCATCAGAACTCGCGAAGTCCCGATTCGCGATATCCCGACAAGATCTGAACCGTTAGATCTCAGCATCATTTGGACCGTTGAAAAGTCCAAAGGTGATTTTTCGCATTTCGGCATTTTGAAAGGCAAAAACGGGAAAAGCCCGTAGCGCTTTAAAAGTAAGGCGCGTGGACACATTGCAAGGAGACCAAGGGCCAATTCAAGCCCGATAAGCTCCCTTCGGCAAATCGGCAAATCGTCGATTGGAGGTAAAAATACGAAAATTCCCTCTGTTTTTTCTGTAATTTTTTTTTTAAATATGGCGTCATCTAGCAATTTAGGACCAACTCAGGGTCTGATTCTTCTGGGAAAGAATTACGAGTTTTGGTCTCTTCGGATGAAATCCTTCTTGCAAGCACAAGAATGCTGGGAACCGGTGGATCTTGGATACGTGGAACCAGATCCAGCAGCCCTGTCTGCCATGAATAATCCACAGCGAATTGCTCAGGCAACTCTGAGGACCAAAGAAAATAAAGCGAAATTCTGGATTCAAAATTCTGTGGATGACTCGATTTTTTCGAAAATCACAGGCGCCGGTACTTCAAAACAGGCCTGGGACATCCTTAAATCTTCCTATCAAGGAAATGACAGGGTCAAAACAGTTAAACTGCAGACCTTGTGGACGCAATTCGAGACTCTGAGGATGACAGAGTCCGAAACTGTGGATCAGTTCATGACCAAAGTCATGGGAATCGTCAACCAGGTCAGACTGATTGGTGAAACCATCACTGATCAACGAATTGTTGAGAAAATCCTCATAAGTTTACCCAAGAAATTTGAAATGGTTGTAACAGCCATCCTTGAATCCAAGGATCTGTCAAGATTTTCAACAGAAGAATAAATTGGTTCTCTGGTGACACATGAGACCAAACTGCATCTCACAGATGAGTCAATCTCCAATGCTTTCAAAACTCAATTCTCCTTCAGCAAAGGGAGAGGCAGAGGAAGAAGCAGAGGTTACCAGGGAAGAGGGAGCAATCAAAATAACTCTCATTCCAGTGGAGGTAACAGACAACAATATCTGAATCAAAATTTCCAAGGTCAAAGACAAAACAACAAAATCAACATCAGAATTTCCAGCCTCAAAGAGGCAGAGGGAGAAGATCAAATGAGAAAACAAGCATACAATGCTATTACTGCAAAAAGTATGGGCACTATGAATCTGAATGCAGGAAGAAGCAAGCAGATCAGTTCTCAGGCAGAGTACATGTGTCAAATCATACAGGAGACACCTCAAGATGTATGTTTCTCTCATGCCACAAAACTGAACAACAACCTAAAGATCTCTGGTTGTTGGACAGTGGATGCAGCAATCACATGACAGGTAACAAAGAATTACTTTCATGCATTGATTC
>JZKD02S1415507.1:0-11177 GCA_000966675.3 Picea glauca
GAATAGAAAGAGCTCCCCATTGAGGTGACATTGGGTGGGGAAGCTCCTGTTACGCCGGTCTTGCCCTTGACTCAAGCTTTTCAATCTTTTCTACAAACCGTGCGATAACAGTGAGTATACCAACTTTCCGGAAAAAATCAATGTTATGCCCCTGTTGCTGTTGTGGTCCTCCTCTCTGTGGCTCTCTGGGGCGGTTCCTGAATATGAGTCCACAATACTCGACTAGGGTCATGTCCTGATGGAAGTCCCGACCCAATGCTGCATACTCTCTTCGATACTCTGCAATGTCCTCTGCATTAGTGGGCGACCTCTGTGCTATCGACAACTGTGCTGCTACCGGGGGTGCCCTTTGGAAACTGGAAAACAAAGGTCTGGGAATCCTACTTGCAGAGGTGTATGTGCTAGTGGGTGACTGGGGTCTACTGCCTGCCCCTGAGTTCCCCTGTGCTCCATGTGGGGCTTGTGTGCCTGGGGTGCCCACCATAGCCAATCTATCAGCCACCTGTGCCAAGGACCGAGACATGGTCCGCTGACTAGCTAACATATCGCTGATAACCTACATGAAGGCTGCCTCTGGTTCCATGGGGGCCTTACCACTTCCCTCTGATTGCTCATATTTGTCTCCTAACATCCTCTCTGCCTCACGCTCTGCTTCTCTGTGTGCCTCTTCCTCTTCCTCTGAGCTGGGAGGGAAAGGAGGAAAGTCAGGCCTAGGCCTTCTTTCCTTGCGCCTGTTGTAAGTGACATATTTGTCACCTACGTGCTCACGACCATCTGGGTCTTTTGCTGCACTCATCGTCTTTAGTCACATGCTGGTAGGACTAAAGCTCTGATACACTGAAATATCCCTGATCTAGTTGATCTGGATATCTACTGCTGATCTAATATTCTGTCTCACAGATCTGATACTCTGGGGGTTTCTAGATGCGTTTTATCTTCAGATCTGATACTCTGGGGGTTTTTGGATGCGTTTTAGTTATGTGCTTGAGATGTTTTGTGATTGTCGCATGTGCATGTTATACATTATGGTTTGAAGAGTATATATATGATGCATGTAGAAATAAGGAACAACAACAACCCAATAATATGTATTATGAGATTTAAGCAGGGAAATACAATGAAATACTAGAAATATAGAAAATAGTCATCAGTTAGATCACATGGATCGTTATTGGAATACAAGCAAATAACATAAAATACCCGTGACCAGAAGATGAAGGCAGATTTGGTGCATGCACGGATAGATCAACAAAATCGACAGTTCCGACGAAGCACAATAACCACTACAAACTGGAAAACTCGTCCGGAAGGCTGTAACCGTCGGAATGAGCTGGAAACTGTCTCAACATAAGCGCCTTGGCCTCTAGACCGGTCTCGGTGATTGTCGGATGGAAGATCTGTTCTCCGAGGCTTCGGATCTCACCCCCTGGGGGTCTGCGCACCTCCTGGACTCTCTGAGTGTGCCCAAATGATTCCCCCAAGGAATTCACTGCTACATGACTCAAAATGATTGCCCTGGCTAATGTTGAACTGGGTCGGAGGGGTTTCCTCGGATCTGATCTGATACTTCGTTTATAACCCCAACTGTCCTTCCACAAGAGCTGCGCCCTGGATGGATGAATGCTGCGCCCTGAATATTCCACCGTCAGAGTTTGATGGAAGGTTGCTCAATCTATGCGCCCTGGCTGGATCTCAACTGGGTCGGAAGGGATCTGCAATATGAGCTCTGATCTCGTGCAGCTTAACAAACCCTCCCTCTGACTTGCGCCCTCATTGGCTGAGCTGCGGAACACCAAAACCGATCAATGGTGGTGGTTTCCTCCAGAAATCCACAAAACAATAGAAGTCGAATCTCCTCCTCTCGGAACTCTCTCAACATTAAATCATAACATAGCATAATAAGGAATTAGGTCGAATTCCTCCCTTTATACTCTTCCCGATCTAATTCATCATTGACCTCACTTAAGCTAGGTGCTTTTCCTCCTAAGGTGAGTAATTAATTAATTAAGTCCCCCCTTAACACCTTTTCGTTCTATTTCTCTGCTGACTTAGGCTTAAGTGACATTTCCTATGTTTTTGGCTTAATTCATCGTTTAGCCATCAATTCTCCTTTATTTCTCCTCTAGTTCCCTGTTTGTGCCTGACTATAGTCTACGGGAACAAATAGACTACTAAGTCATTCCCTGCTGGCCTACTCTTGGGAACGGGGCATCACATCTCACACATCCACTAGTGCTCAGCCACTAGGGGTACGTCCACCTGTGCTCAGCCACAGGGACGTCCTACTCAACAAATCTCTATCTCACCGAGTCCACAGGAGAATCATCTGGAGTACCATCTCAAGCTTGACTCAACTGAGTCCACAAGGCAGGAGACCACACGTCATAACAACTCGGTCCAGAGTCTGATGCACACCCATCACATGGGCACCTTCACCCCACACATGGGTACACATCGTTTCATCTCAATCCAGAGAGGAACGACACACCCAACTCATGGGCATCCTCACTCGACACAGGGGCACACATCTTCTCATCTCAGTCTAAAGAGGAACGACACACCCATCTCATGGGCACACCCAACACATGGGCTCTGTCATAGGTAAACTCACTCAGTCTGTGTCCCGGAGGATGTCTCATGACGCTGTAATCATCAACACTCCCTCTCAGCTAGGGAGGCATTCTCCACCATGCCAAGTCTCTCACGGAAGTACTCGATCTTCGTCTTGGTAAGCGGTTTGGTGAAGATATCTACAATCTGCTCATGTGTAGGAAGGTACTGCACGTGTACTGCTTTCCTCTGCACCATGTCCCTGATACAATGCTATTTTTATCTCAATGTGTTTCGATCTATCTTGAAACACAGGGTTCTCAGAGAGCTTCATACAACTCTAGTTCCTCACAATGAATAATGGTAGGATCCATCTCATGATCAAATAAATCCGTCAGGAGCTTGCGAAGCCACACTGCTTCGCAGACTTCCACACTCAATGCTATATACCCTGCTTCTGCGGTACTCAAGGCCACAGATCTCTGTTTCCAGCTGCACCAGGAAACCATGGCAAACCCCAAGGTAAAACAACGACTAGATGTGCTCTTCCGATCCACTGCGTTCCATTCCCAATCTGCATCGACATATCCCTGCAAACTCAAGTCTACATTGGAGGCATATCTCAGGCCATATCCAATTGTGCCTCGTAGATATCTCAATACATGCGTCGCTGCTATCCAGTGAGTCTGTCTCGGCTGACTCATGAACTGACTAAGTACATTCACTGCATAGCATATATCAGGTTTGGTGTTAACCAGATACATCAATGATCTAATCAATGTTGAAATAATGTAACTGCAAAGTGTATTCTAATTATTATTGTTGTATTATTCATTAGATCAATCCCCTATTGCGGATTGATCATGTTGGCTATTGTAAAAGACCAAATCCCCTTTTGCAGATTGGTCAAAACATAATTGTAATAGGCAGAATAAGAAGTCGGCCCTGCTAGTGAAGAGACATCTCTGTCCACACGTGCCAAAGTTGTATAAATAAGGAGGCTAGCGCCTCACATAGATACACACTCACTTGTTCATTGAGAAGCAAGTTTCAGAGCTGCAGTTGGAGAAAAGAGAGAGAGAGAGAGATAGGTGCATTCTTGGGAGAGGACTTTCTGTATTTGTTTGAGTTATCTCTTGGCATTGTATTGGCTATCTATAATAAGGAAGTTTTGCTGGGTTTTCTCCCCCATGACGGTTTCCCAGGATAAATGATGTGTCTCTTGTGATTGTGTATTTCTCAGTGATCCTATCTATGCTATTGTTATCTAGTGAAATGCAAAGAACTCTAATAATAGCTTAAACCTTAACATGGTATCAGAGCTAAATTGAAGAGAGCATTTTTCACAAGAGAAAGAGAAAAACGTCATTGTTGCCGTACATGCAAATTAGGGCTTTTTATTGAAGAAGAGTTCCAAACTCAAAACCATCTAGAAAAGTGCGCCCTAACCCAAGGAGTTCTTTGGCACCTTCAGCACTCCTTTTCAGTGGGTAGATCTCCCTGAAAGTGAAACCCCAGTTTTCAAAAACCAGAAGTATTAGAAGTACCAGGAGTACTAGAAAACCAAAAGCACCAATCCAGAAATCCGCTGGTCAAGTTTGAGGGGGTAAAAGTTGGATTTTCAGAAATCTGATTGTATCGGCCTACTCGCCTCAGCTCAACGCATCTAGCCCATGGATCAGAATTTCAAAATTCAAAGTTTGAAAAATTAGGGTTTCCTCATAGAACCCTAAGTTGTAGTTGCACTTGCAGTCTCAGTCTCAGAATCAGTTGCAATATCAATTGCAGTTGCAGTACTAGTTGAAGTATCAGCCATAGTACCAATTGCAGTTACCCTTGAAGTTTTTAAGAGTTGGTAATGATTACCACTGCTACCAGATGGTGCCACTACCTGCAAATGCTATCAGAGGTATGTACTCACATATGTTTAAATGGTTAAAATTTAAAGGGTATTTGAAGGAGAAGGGATCTCTTGCCTTAGATCCAGAAGGATCTCAAGATCCAACACATTCAGAAGAATAATGCAAATCAGGTTTGATTATTCTGTTATGCATCTATTTGTTATGACATTATTTTGATCAGTGTTGCATGTTGAAGCTATGATCAAATTATTAGATGGATTAAAAGTTGAGATCATAGAGTTGATCTTCTAACCTAACCTTCTGTCAAGATAGCATATTGTCTTAGTACAAACGACAAGTTGAAGAAAGCACTCGTCATCTTGAGTGAAGGAGACTTGGAAGAAAAGCAAGCACACTCATTCTTAAGGACAAGGTTCTAGGTCCCAGGTTTGATTAATCAAGTTGATAAGATTCAAAGCTACACATGACAAGTTGATGACTAACCCTTTACAAGTAACCAGTATAGTTGAGATAGCATTGTTTGAAAATTATACTTGGTAGCATGTGAGCATATAGAGGTAAATGCTTAATGTAATCATTTGCCTAATACAACTAACACTTCCTCTAGGAGAAACCTCCTGTGTTATTTCCAGGTTGCCATGGAGGAATGTTCGATCACAACACTATAAGAGTGTTGACCTCATTTCGTATTGTATCTCTTACTTTTGATCTTTGCTTCAAACAAGCCACGCGTGATAGCTCTAAAGGAGCTACTGTGATGATTATTCATGCTACTGTTTTATCTACTATTATCAAAAAGATATTATTCTTGCTTGTTGTTTTGTTGACCTTGTTTCAGGTCACAAGTGATAACCCTGAGAAAGCTACAGTGAAGGTTGCAGAAGGCAACATGTTAGATGAGACATGAAGCAGACTATGTACACGACAGTATCCACTCATGTACCAAAGAAGATGAAGAAGAAGCTATATCTTGAGATTCAGAAAATCTCATATGAAGATTGACTGAAAGGAGCAGAAGGCTCCAAAGATGACCGAACATTAGAATGAGAAGCAGATCTCGTTTGAAGCTTGACTTTGTCTCCCATATTTAGACTTGGTATGCAACACCAAGTATACCCTGTAAGAGTTGATGAAGTCCTTGTAGACGCAGAAGAAATCGAGAGTAAGCCTGATCTCATAAAGGATCAGATGAAGAGACAACTTCCAAGACTGGAAGATAGATGCCGTGAAGACTAGATCATAACTTCAGAGACTCCTAGGATATATGAAATCTCCGGGATGATTCGCTTATTTCAGTGACAAAGAAGGAAGCCAGTCAGAAAGACTAGGATATGGATTCTTCTATGAGACTAGAAGAGAAGTCAGTATTGACTTCCAAGATTGATCTATACAGATCAAACATGTTGTAGATGTACAAAGCTTGATGTGTGTCCAGAGGATTCTCCTAGCAAGAGGGAGAAGACTATGACAAGACACTTATTGAAGAAATAAATCCAATACTTATGAAGACAACTGGAACAACCATGATTCATATATAGTATGAGATGCAGGGGGAGCAATCCCCATATTTAAAATTGAGTGGCAGTTGGTGCAGTACATTAGTTAGGTCATGGAGACATGACTACAATGAAAGATAGAGTTACCTCCATGAAAGAAGAAGAGCTATCTTCAATATCAGTTATTGAGCCACTCTCAGTTTCAGATGAAACTGTTGCCGTGATAAAATAAGAGGAGTTACTCTCAGATTTTAGCAGGCACAATGAGAATGAAGTAGTGATTCTCAGCCTCAGAGCAACTGCAGGTGCAGAATCCCAGATTCCAGAAGGAACAGTTGTAGAGAGAGTAGAGGGCATACTCCCAGACAATGAGATAGATAGTGCCTTGCAGAAAGCACATAGAGCTAGCACATGATTGTGCAGATTGAGTTGCAGCTGAGCAAGTGTACCAGATTGGTACAATGTAATGAGAAAAATTGATTTGAAGATTGAAGATAGAAAGACTCATGTCTGCCAGTTGAAGAAGGATCCGTACGTGTTGAAGCAAGCTCCTAGAGATTGGTATGGCAGAATTGACAGTTTCCTGACGAGATTGGGCTTTACCAAGAGTAAAGTTGATTCTAACCTTTATCTCAAGGTTATGAATGATGAGCCATTGATGTTACTACTATATGTAGATGATGTATCCCCGACAAAGATGAAGAAAATCTCATCACAGATTGCAGAAGAAGCTCGCCACAGAGTTTGTTGGAAGACCTAAATGCATTATCTCTTAGGTCTTGAAGTTTGGCAGAGCACATAGAAGATCTTCCTTAACCAAGGGAAGTATGCAGTCGAAATCCTGAAGAGATTTGACATGTTGGACTGCAAGTCCATGAATACGCCCATGGAAACGAAGCTGAAGCTACTGGTCGACACTTCGTCAGAATTGATTGATGCCATGTTGTATAGATAGATCATTGGATCGCTGATGTAACTGACGAACACCAGACCGAATATCTGTTTTGTCGTGAACACCTTGAGTCAGTTTCTGGTAGAACCCAGACATGTTTACCTAGTTGCTGCAAAACATGTGATGAGGTACCTTAAGGGTACATTAGATTGTGGTCTCAGCCAGTGTTACAAGAACCGAACCGGAACCGGTAAAACCGGCCGGTCCAACCGGTTCTGAGCCCTGACCGGTCCGATTCGACTCATCAAGCCGCTTTTGACCGGTTCCTGTAATGTCCCCCACCTCTTAGAGAGGTGATGAGGAGACTCAGTGGCTTGGGTACCCCCACTAGGTCATAGTCTTACATTGAAGGGGGAAGTCAATGAAGCTAAAGTCATATTTTTAAGTTGACTTAAGAAAGGAAAAGGGGATTAAAGGTAAAAGATAACTCAACAGAAGAATAGAAGATTAACCTTGGAGTTAACTTAACTCAACAGAGAATTAGAAGGAAAAGGTATAAGTAAGAGGCTGGGGCGCACCTATTAGGCATTCTGGTTTTGGATTAGCATTTGCTATTGCTCTTAAGCATTCAGTTTGGGGGTTTTGCTGTACAAACCCTTGTGAGCAACTCAGTGGTGAAATATCCACTCACCTTGTTCCACAGCTTGGTCTCGGGGATGAAAGATTCCTCCACACCATTCTAGTCTCAAATCATCTCCATCCAGTGCTTCAAAAGGTAGGAGGTCGTACTGTTCTTGTGATTCCAGCAAGGGCGCACCATTATCTAGAGGGAGGTTCGATCCAACTTATCCAGAGGGCCTGAGGCCATTCCGACACTTGGGTTTTGTTTGCAGGGGCATGATCATTAGTTTGAGTACTTTTCTGGAGAGTTATCATCCTCAAATCATTATCTGCAGATTGGGACGTCTTGGAGCCATAGGGGGCGTCCTGTGATTCAAAAAAACTCAGATCTAGAGAGATCTGTTTGTGATTTGGTCCTGAAACTTCTTCCATGAGATTCTCTTAGCCCGATCTACATTCTGGAAGAGTTTCAAGCCATTTGGAGTCGTATTTCTACAGGGACGAGTTGCATTGGGGTTTCAGCTATTCATGAGGGCGCAACTCCCTTAGGAGAGCCATCAGTTGGAGGGGTTAGACTTGGACTTTGGGCCTGAAACTTCTGGAGGAGGTTCCCACTTCCCCGATCTATCATTGGGCCGAGTTTGAGCTCATTTGGAGCATCTTGTCATCAGGGCCGAATTTCTTGAGGGTTTCAGTCTTCATTTGGAGCGTGACACTCTTCAGCTAGAGGGTTTGACACCCAGATCTGTTGGGTATTGGTCTTCATCGCTTCTTCAGCCTTTGGAGGCTTATTTTGTATCGGCAGAGCATTTTGTAGCAGCTCATATCTATTGATTGTACGACCATCCGAGGTTTATGCCAGATCGACTATCTATTGTATTGATTCTGCATAATAAAAAGGTCAGATCTTGTTTGTGCTTCCATATCTTGATTGTGTTATGATCTTTATGTGTTGGATGAATCTTGTATGCACTTAATAACTCCATAAACACCTGCGTAACAATAAAGCAGTAGTAGTTAGTGATACCAAGCGAAAAATTTGGCTTGGGATCATTACAGTTCCATATGGATCCGGCCTATTCCTTCAAGGAACCGACCGGTTCTGTACGGAACCGGTTTTTTTGCTGAACTGACCGGTTCTGTACAGAACTGGTTTTTTTTGCTGAAGTTGTCCGCGACCGGAAAAGATAAGGATAAATTAGTTTATTTTTTAAATTTAGGGTTAGGGGCATGCATGGGAAGCTTCTAGAATTGTCTAAAGCCCCCCACTTATGAGAAACTTTGAAAATTTGTGTATAATGGTTTGGATTCACATGGATGCACATGAATATGTATTTGTTTTTCAAAATTTGAATATTTTATGTATTTTTAATGACCGGTTTTTTGATCCGTTTTTTTTTGGTTTTTTCCCGGTTCCGGTTTTTGGGGTCGTCTGGTTCAGTTCTGGTAACATTGGTCTCAGCTATGATGGAGATCATGATTTCACACTAAGTGGGTACACTGATTCAGATTGGGTTGGAAGTGTCTCCGACAGGAAGAGCACTTCAGGACGATGTTTCGGTTTGGGATCAACCATGATCTCATGGTAGAGTAGGAAGCAATCCTGCATTGCTCTCAGTACAACGGAAGCAGAATCATTGCTGCGTGTTCTGCCAGCTGCGAAGCTATATGGATTTATAAGTTATTGACTGGTCTATTCGACCTAGAGATGGAAGCAACCACGATCCTATGTGATAACCAGAGTTGCATAAAGATGATAGAGAATCCTGTATTTCATGACAAGTCGAAGCACATAGAGATCCGATATCATTATATCTGTGACATGGTGCAGAGAGGATCCATAAAGATCCAATATGTTAGCACGCATGAACAAGTTGTCGATGTGTTGACCAAGCCTCTATCTCGTGTAAAGTTTGAGCACTTTCGAGATAAGCTCGATATAGTCTGAAAGGACCTCCCTCGAAAGGGGGAGTAGTGTTGTGTTGAGATATGCTAGCCTAGTACTATGCTTCCAGCTTAATTGTTGTGACGTAAAGCCAGTCTAGTACTTTGTTTCCAACTTAATTGCTGTGTTGAGATATGCTAGCCTAATACTGTGCTTCCAGCTTAATTGCTATGATGTAAAGCCAGTCTAGTACCGTGTTTCCAGCTTAATTGTTGTGTTGAGATATGCTAGCCTAGTACTGTGCTTCCAGCTTAATTGCTGTGACGTAAAGCCAGTCTAGTACTATGTTTCCAACTTAATTGTTGTGTTGAGATATGCTAGCCTAGTACTGTGCTTCCAGCTTAATTGCTGTGATGTAAAGCCAGTTTAGTATTGTGTTTCCAGCTTAATTGCTGTGTTGAGATATGCCAGCCTAGTACTGTGCTTCCAGCTTAATTGCTGTGACGTAAAGCCAGTCTAGTACTGTGTTTCCAGCTTAATTGCTATGTTGTGATTCCAGCTTAATTGCTGTGTAGTGTGCCAGCCTTGTGCTGTGATGATGAGCCAGCCTCATCCTGTGATGATGTGACCAGCCTCGTGCTGTGATGATGATCTATTAGTTTTATACTAATCCATATTGATGCAGATGTCGATTCCATTCCATTAAGAATGACGATGCTGCCGATGAGAAAAACTTCTGATGATTTATAGATACGCCAGTCAGTGTTCCAAGATGATATTGATGATGTTGTCCTCTCACCCACCTGATGCTGTCCTCTCTCTCACCTGATGCTGTTGTAGAATACCCTTCTTGTTAAGGGGGAGTGTTGAAATAATGTAACTGCAAAGTGTATTCTAATTATTATTGTTGTATTATTCATTAGATCAATCCCCTATTGCGGATTGATCATGTCGGCTATTGTAAAAGACCAATTCCCCTTTTGCGGATTGGTCAAAACATAATTGTAATAGGCAGAATAAGAAGTCGGCCCCATAATATATTAAAGAAGCCCCAGAATATATTAAAGGTGGTTATAACCACCCAAAAGAAGAAGTCGGCCCTGCCAGTGAAGAGACACCTCCGTGCACACGTGCCAGAGTTGTATAAATAAGGAGGCTAGTGCCTCACTTAGATACACACTCACTTGTTCATTGAGAAGCAAGTTTCGGAGCTGCAGTTGGAGAAGAGAGAGAGAGAGAGGCGCATTCTTGGGAGAGGACTTTCCATATTTGTTTGAGTTATCTCTTGGCATTGTATTGGCTATCTATTATAAGGAAATTTTGCTGGGTTTTCTCCCCCATGAGGGTTTCCCAGGATAAATGATGTGTCTCTTGTGATTGTGTATTTCTCAGTGATCCTATCTATGCTATTGTTATCTAGTGAAATGCAAAGAACTCTAATAATAGCTTAAACCTTAACAATCAACTGTCAGTACAAATGTGGATCAATCTCGCTTGAATTAGTAGAAGCATCATTCATTTTCTTCAAATCTATCACCATTGGTGTAGGCATGGATTTGCACTCTGTCATACCAAACTTCTTCAATATCTACACTGTATATTTTCGTTGACTCAGGAAAATCTCATGAGTCCTCTGCCATACTTCTAGTCCCAAGAAGTAGTGCATCATACCCAGATCCTTCATGTCGAATTCATAAGTCAATGCTCGCTTGCATTCGACAATAAGTCTTTCTAAACCGGTGAGGAATAAGTCATTCACATACAGGACCAAGATTAGGCACTCGTTACCAACAATATGATAATATAGGTTTGGATCAACAACACTCTTGCTGAAGCCCAAACTCATCAAGAATCCATCCATCTTCTCATAC
>JZKD02S1415518.1:0-11177 GCA_000966675.3 Picea glauca
TTAGATGACGGAGGATCTATGTAATACCGGTGTCTGGAAAATGTATTTTGACGGTGCTTCATCTTCTGAAGGGGCGGGTGCAGGAGTGCTTTTAGTGGCTCCCGGCGGTAAGTTCGTTGTTCCTTTTTCCTAGCGACTGCAATGGGATATAGATTACACTAATAACGTATGTGAATATGAAGCGCTGGTCTTAGGACTAGAGGCTGCTAATCAATTTGAAAGTTATCTTGGCAGCCAAGATAACTTTCAAATTGATTATCAGCCTACATTGAAATATCAGCCTATATTTCCCACGACTTTCAAATTGAAGTATCACATTGAAATCAGATACAAACCCTCTATACCAGACAATATCCGACACTGGCAGGTCTTTAAGGACGACGAACAAATTAAGAAATTTCTTGCGGCAGTGGGTGAATTCTCTGAAACTCATGCAGACCAAGAAAATCAAAATGATCCGATATGGATCATGCAAGAAGGGGAAGATCCTTAAGCCTTTCGAGAAAAAATTGCGGATCATTGTATGCTGGTCCTTAAAAACAACCAAATTCCGAAAGGATTGATTCCTTTAGAAAGACGTTTCGATCAAAACGACATACCTGTAAAATCCACTTTACAACCCCAACCAGAAGAAGTGGAGGACTGTGATTTAGGAACTGAAAAAGAATCCAGGATAGTAAAGATATCCAAGTTCCTTCCTCTCGATTTTAAAAGTAAGTATAAAGACCTACTCAGACAGCATAAGCATGTTTTCGCCTGGACTTATGATGAGCTATGGGCATACGACACTTCCATAATTGATCACAAAATACCTCTAAAGCCTGGGGTTAAACCGTTTAGGAAAAATCTTAGACAGATCAACCCCATTTTGTTACCTGTGATCGAAAAAGAAGTCAAAAAACTTTTAGACGCGAAAATAATAGTACCTCTGAGATACTCAGACTGGGTGGAAAACCTGGTCCCGGTCAGGAAAAAGAATGGGGAAATCAAACTGTGCATGGATTTTTGAAACTTAAATAATTCGTCTCTCAAGGACAACTACCCACTGCCCAAAATGGACCATGTGCTAGAAAAGGTAGTCGGAGCAAATCGGATGTCTATGATCGATGGGTTTTTCGGATACAATCAAATCGCTATGAATGAACAAGACAAAGAGAAAACTGCTTTCACTACATCGTGGGGTATGTTTATGTATGATAAAATGCCTTTCGATTTGATGAATGCAGGAGCTACGTTCCAGCGTGCTATGGACATCACTTTCGTTGGAGAAAGAGATAAGTTCGTAGTAATCTATCTTGATGATTTGACGGTTTTCTCTAAAACCGACGAAGAACACTTGATGCATCTTAAGTAGACATTCGAAAAATGTCGCAGGTTTGGTCTATCTTTAAATCCAAAGAAATCACATTTCTCCATGCGGGAAGGTAAGATTATTGGTCATATCGTATCTAGGGATGGAATCGGGATTGATCCTAAGAGAATTGAAGCAATAAATACTATAAGTATTCCAAGAAATGTAAAAGAAATTCAATCTTTCTTAGGAACAATAAATTTTTTACGAAGGTTTATCCCGAATTTCGCTGAGGTTGTAAAACTGATCACGGGTATGTTGAAGAAAGACATTGAAGTAAAATGGACAACCGAGGCCAGAGCATCATTCGCTCCCATTAAGAAAGTCATAAGCGAGGCACATGTGTTAGCAAGCCCTGACTATCTGAAAGATTTTCTTATTTTCTCGTTTGCCTCCGAACACACGATTGTCGCGGTACTACTACAAAAGAACGAAGAAGGTTTTGAACAATTGATCGCTTTCTTCAGTAAGAGCCTTAGAGACACAGAACTAAAGTATGATATAATAGAAAAACAACCGTACGTCATGGTAAAAGCATTAAAAAAATTCAGAACATATATACTTCATTCCAAGATAATCGCGTACGTACCTACCAGTTCTGTGAAAGATATTCTAGTGCAACCAGACAGTGATGGAAAAAGAGGACGATGGCTTGCCAAAATCCAAGAATTTGATCTGGAAGTTAAACCGACTAAACTGATAAAAGGACAAGGTCTGGATAAACTCTTAGCTGAGTCAAATTTCAGAGCCCTAGGTATCAATTGCCTGCAAGAAGGCAATGAAGACATGAACTTGAACAAGCTGGATGAGCAAGCAGGCCCAAACGGGATCGAAGAAAAGTTCATATCGTCAGGCTGGTACAGAGATATAGTGTCATATCTACTGACTCTAAAATGCCCAAACGAGCTATCACCATCAAAAGCTAGAACTTTAAAACTCCATGCAGTTAAATATTGTATCGCCGAAAGTCAGCTATATTGGAAAGATCCACTCGGTTTCTTGTTAGTCTGTTTAGTCGAATCGGAAACTGAGCGGGTTATAGACGAATTTCATGAGGGAATCTATGGGGGGCATCATGCTTGGAGAGCTACAGCCTATGAAATTCTGAGGGCTGGGTACTACAAGCCAAAACTCTTTTCGGATGTCAATGCCAAAGTCTGAGCCTGCAACCCCTGTCAACTATTCACAGGTAAACAGAAGCTCTCGACAATGCCTCTAGTTCTAGTCAAAACTGAAGCCCCATTTTAGCAATGGGGTCTAGATTTCATAGGCGATATTAACCCCCATTCCATTGCACAACACAAGTGGATCTTAACAGCAACTGATTATTTTACTAAGTGGGTGGAAGCCATTCCAACCAAAAGGGCAACGAACTCGGTGGTAATCGATTCATTAGAAGACAATATTTTGTCAAGATTCGGTTGCCCCCGAAAGATAGTTACAGACAATGCACAAGCCTTTAAATCTATGGCTATGATCAGTTTCTGTCATAAGTATAACATCATTTTCGGCCATCCTACAGCATATTACCCCCAGGGAAACGGATTGGTTGAGTCATCTAACAAGATCCTGGTAAATATAATCAAGAACGTATTGGATGAAAATAAAAGGTCTTGGCATGTGCACTTAAAATATGCATTGTGGGCAAATCGCATAAGCACAAAAAGGTCAATCGGCATTTCACCTTTTCAGATGGTATATGAAACCGATGTTGTGCTACCTATAAACCTAGCGCTCCCAGTGATGAAGTTATGGCAACATCAAAATGAAGAACCCAATCATGTCACCAGGAGAATAAATCAGTTGATTGAGGTTCAACAACATAGAGTTGATGTAGATGAGAAGCTACATAAGTACCAAGATAATATGAAGGCTTTATTTGACCGCAAATCAAAAGATAGAGATTTCCTCCTAGGTGATTTAGTGTTAAGGTGGGATGCAAGAAAGGAAGATGCAGAAAAACATGGTAAATTTGACCACCTCTGGTATGGGCCATTCAGGGTCTCGGATTTGGAAGGAAAAAATTCTTTCCTACTGGAAAACATAGACGGTGAAGTCCTCAACGCCCCTGTCAATGGGCATTATCTGAAGCATTATATGACGTAATAGTCGCCAAAAAAAAAAAAAAAAACTTTGTATATTTGTGTATAAGATTTTTTACATACATATATATGTTTTTTATTTTATGCACTTCTTTTCATTTTCTTTTTCCTTTCATGAACTTTCGTCACTTTTTGGATAGCCTCAATAATCTTCGTATTTATCTCTTACAGGATTCCAGCTACATACAAAGTGAGCAAGAGAAGTAAACTGAAAGTAGGTGTCAGAAATAAATCGGCTTGAACAGGTGATACCCAAGAAATTTGATTTTGTACAAAGAAATTGAAACAAAAAGGTATAGAATGAGATTTCATAAAAGACATGTTATAAAAGCCGGTTAAAATCAGAGATAACTCCTTTCAAAAAGCAATATCTACTAGATGGACAAATAACAAAATTTTTTCTTTATTGTTTTTTTAATCAAAAGTTAAAACAAGTCAAATAATTCATACAAATGAAAAGTAGTCAATCAAGGTAAAGTCTTCCCAAAAAAGATCTACAAGAGTCAGTTTGATTTTTCTTGACCTCTATGTTTCCAGTCCGTAAAGTCATCACCTGTCACCCTTTCCTATTTTCGGGTTTACCTAGCAAAAAGTCAGCATTCTTTCGTTTTGCATAAGAAGGGATAAGATTTTTCGTTTCAGCTTCATGAGCTTCAAAGCAGATTGTGGAAAGAAAGCCGGTCTTCACAACTCCTCAACTCCTTGCTAAACGAAGTGATGTTTAAAGTGGTCCTGACTTTCCTAGGTTTTTCAACAGTTTCAGAAGTTTGAGGATTTCTCAAATAGGAAGTTCCAAAAACTTAATTTCCCCCTTTCTCCCTGATAGATGAAGGTGTGTTGAAGGTCAAGGGAAAGTTCGTACCGAGTAATCAAAGTAAGTTGACAGACCTATAATGCAAAATATTACACAGATATCAGCCCTGATACAAACTGATTGCCCCCATCTTCACGCTCTAAAAAGCAAATTATAAGACATGTGGTGAAAGGAAATTCAGAAATGATTGCCCCCACCTAGTCCAAGAGACGATGAAAGGAAATTCAGAAATGATTGCCCTCGTCTCAGCATTTAAATGCATAAATATATTCCGAAGNAGGACGACGAACAAATTAAGAAATTTCTTGCGGCAGTGGGTGAATTCTCTGAAACTCATGCAGACCAAGAAAATCAAAATGATCCGATATGGATCATGCAAGAAGGGGAAGATCCTTAAGCCTTTCGAGAAAAAATTGCGGATCATTGTATGCTGGTCCTTAAAAACAACCAAATTCCGAAAGGATTGATTCCTTTAGAAAGACGTTTCGATCAAAACGACATACCTGTAAAATCCACTTTACAACCCCAACCAGAAGAAGTGGAGGACTGTGATTTAGGAACTGAAAAAGAATCCAGGATAGTAAAGATATCCAAGTTCCTTCCTCTCGATTTTAAAAGTAAGTATAAAGACCTACTCAGACAGCATAAGCATGTTTTCGCCTGGACTTATGATGAGCTATGGGCATACGACACTTCCATAATTGATCACAAAATACCTCTAAAGCCTGGGGTTAAACCGTTTAGGAAAAATCTTAGACAGATCAACCCCATTTTGTTACCTGTGATCGAAAAAGAAGTCAAAAAACTTTTAGACGCGAAAATAATAGTACCTCTGAGATACTCAGACTGGGTGGAAAACCTGGTCCCGGTCAGGAAAAAGAATGGGGAAATCAAACTGTGCATGGATTTTTGAAACTTAAATAATTCGTCTCTCAAGGACAACTACCCACTGCCCAAAATGGACCATGTGCTAGAAAAGGTAGTCGGAGCAAATCGGATGTCTATGATCGATGGGTTTTTCGGATACAATCAAATCGCTATGAATGAACAAGACAAAGAGAAAACTGCTTTCACTACATCGTGGGGTATGTTTATGTATGATAAAATGCCTTTCGATTTGATGAATGCAGGAGCTACGTTCCAGCGTGCTATGGACATCACTTTCGTTGGAGAAAGAGATAAGTTCGTAGTAATCTATCTTGATGATTTGACGGTTTTCTCTAAAACCGACGAAGAACACTTGATGCATCTTAAGTAGACATTCGAAAAATGTCGCAGGTTTGGTCTATCTTTAAATCCAAAGAAATCACATTTCTCCATGCGGGAAGGTAAGATTATTGGTCATATCGTATCTAGGGATGGAATCGGGATTGATCCTAAGAGAATTGAAGCAATAAATACTATAAGTATTCCAAGAAATGTAAAAGAAATTCAATCTTTCTTAGGAACAATAAATTTTTTACGAAGGTTTATCCCGAATTTCGCTGAGGTTGTAAAACTGATCACGGGTATGTTGAAGAAAGACATTGAAGTAAAATGGACAACCGAGGCCAGAGCATCATTCGCTCCCATTAAGAAAGTCATAAGCGAGGCACATGTGTTAGCAAGCCCTGACTATCTGAAAGATTTTCTTATTTTCTCGTTTGCCTCCGAACACACGATTGTCGCGGTACTACTACAAAAGAACGAAGAAGGTTTTGAACAATTGATCGCTTTCTTCAGTAAGAGCCTTAGAGACACAGAACTAAAGTATGATATAATAGAAAAACAACCGTACGTCATGGTAAAAGCATTAAAAAAATTCAGAACATATATACTTCATTCCAAGATAATCGCGTACGTACCTACCAGTTCTGTGAAAGATATTCTAGTGCAACCAGACAGTGATGGAAAAAGAGGACGATGGCTTGCCAAAATCCAAGAATTTGATCTGGAAGTTAAACCGACTAAACTGATAAAAGGACAAGGTCTGGATAAACTCTTAGCTGAGTCAAATTTCAGAGCCCTAGGTATCAATTGCCTGCAAGAAGGCAATGAAGACATGAACTTGAACAAGCTGGATGAGCAAGCAGGCCCAAACGGGATCGAAGAAAAGTTCATATCGTCAGGCTGGTACAGAGATATAGTGTCATATCTACTGACTCTAAAATGCCCAAACGATCTATCACCATCAAAAGCCAGAACTTTAAAACTCCATGCAGTTAAATATTGTATCGCCGAAAGTCAGCTATATTGGAAAGATCCACTCGGTTTCTTGTTAATCTGTTTAGTCGAATCGGAAACTGAGCGGGTTATAGACGAATTTCATGAGGGAATCTGTGGGGGGCATCATGCTTGGAGAGCTACAGCCTATGAAATTCTGAGGGCTGGGTACTACAAGCCAAAACTCTTTTCGGACGTCAATGCCAAAGTCTGAGCCTGCAACCCCTGTCAACTATTCACAGGTAAACAGAAGCTCTCGACAATGCCTCTAGTTCCAGTCAAAACTGAAGCCCCATTTTAGCAATGGGGTCAAGATTTCATAGGCGATATTAACCCCCATTCCATTGCACAACACAAGTGGATCTTAACAGCAACTGATTATTTTACTAAGTGGGTGGAAGCCATTCCAACCAAAAGGGCAACGAACTCGGTGGTAATCGATTCATTAGAAGACAATATTTTGTCAAGATTCGGTTGCCCCCGAAAGATAGTTACAGACAATGCACAAGCCTTTAAATCTATGGCTATGATCAGTTTCTGTCATAAGTATAACATCATTTTCGGCCATCCTACAGCATATTACCCCCAGGGAAACGGATTGGTTGAGTCATCTAACAAGATCCTGGTAAATATAATCAAGAACGTATTGGATGAAAATAAAAGGTCTTGGCATGTGCACTTAAAATATGCATTGTGGGCAAATCGCATAAGCACAAAAAGGTCAATCGGCATTTCACCTTTTCAGATGGTATATGAAACCGATGTTGTGCTACCTATAAACCTAGCGCTCCCAGTGATGAAGTTATGGCAACATCAAAATGAAGAACCCAATCATGTCACCAGGAGAATAAATCAGTTGATTGAGGTTCAACAACATAGAGTTGATGTAGATGAGAAGCTACATAAGTACCAAGATAATATGAAGGCTTTATTTGACCGCAAATCAAAAGATAGAGATTTCCTCCTAGGTGATTTAGTGTTAAGGTGGGATGCAAGAAAGGAAGATGCAGAAAAACATGGTAAATTTGACCACCTCTGGTATGGGCCATTCAGGGTCTCGGATTTGGAAGGAAAAAATTCTTTCCTACTGGAAAACATAGACGGTGAAGTCCTCAACGCCCCTGTCAATGGGCATTATCTGAAGCATTATATGACGTAATAGTCGCCAAAAAAAAAAAAAAAAACTTTGTATATTTGTGTATAAGATTTTTTACATACATATATATGTTTTTTATTTTATGCACTTCTTTTCATTTTCTTTTTCCTTTCATGAACTTTCGTCACTTTTTGGATAGCCTCAATAATCTTCGTATTTATCTCTTACAGGATTCCAGCTACATACAAAGTGAGCAAGAGAAGTAAACTGAAAGTAGGTGTCAGAAATAAATCGGCTTGAACAGGTGATACCCAAGAAATTTGATTTTGTACAAAGAAATTGAAACAAAAAGGTATAGAATGAGATTTCATAAAAGACATGTTATAAAAGCCGGTTAAAATCAGAGATAACTCCTTTCAAAAAGCAATATCTACTAGATGGACAAATAACAAAATTTTTTCTTTATTGTTTTTTTAATCAAAAGTTAAAACAAGTCAAATAATTCATACAAATGAAAAGTAGTCAATCAAGGTAAAGTCTTCCCAAAAAAGATCTACAAGAGTCAGTTTGATTTTTCTTGACCTCTATGTTTCCAGTCCGTAAAGTCATCACCTGTCACCCTTTCCTATTTTCGGGTTTACCTAGCAAAAAGTCAGCATTCTTTCGTTTTGCATAAGAAGGGATAAGATTTTTCGTTTCAGCTTCATGAGCTTCAAAGCAGATTGTGGAAAGAAAGCCGGTCTTCACAACTCCTCAACTCCTTGCTAAACGAAGTGATGTTTAAAGTGGTCCTGACTTTCCTAGGTTTTTCAACAGTTTCAGAAGTTTGAGGATTTCTCAAATAGGAAGTTCCAAAAACTTAATTTCCCCCTTTCTCCCTGATAGATGAAGGTGTGTTGAAGGTCAAGGGAAAGTTCGTACCGAGTAATCAAAGTAAGTTGACAGACCTATAATGCAAAATATTACACAGATATCAGCCCTGATACAAACTGATTGCCCCCATCTTCACGCTCTAAAAAGCAAATTATAAGACATGTGGTGAAAGGAAATTCAGAAATGATTGCCCCCACCTAGTCCAAGAGACGATGAAAGGAAATTCAGAAATGATTGCCCTCGTCTCAGCATTTAAATGCATAAATATATTCCGAAGTGGTGAAAGGAAATTCAGTAAAAGGGGCCAGATAACTTCACCGGGGTACTAAACAGGCTCGCTGGCAGTGAAGCAATATCTGAGATATCTGTAAGGCTGTTATACATGAATATCACTCTGCTCTAGTAGCYGATTCTTTTCCAAGGCCCGATCTACATCCCAAGTTCAGACGGGACTCCCCAATTAAAAACATATAATTTTATTCTTTTGATGAAGYTGATAACCACAAGAGTTGTTGGGTCCCCTAGAATTGTTTTGATTKTCTTAAAGCAGACCTGAATTTAGTAGCGGGAAAGGGAAAGTCGTGAAAGGGACTACAGCTAATGTTTAAAAAGAATATCTGATTTTGAAAAAGCTTTTCAAGGTAAAGAACGAAGTCTTTTTCCCCCTTCGGTGCCCTGTTCTCAGGAACCATTGTTACCTGTTTGAAGCTATTGACTCCATTTACCCAATTTTGGCACGTGGTCTACTGTTCTTCCCGCCTCACAGGAAGGCGAGATCCCTAGTTGGAGCCTATGTTGGAGCTGCCTTTGTTTTTCTAGCCCGTCGTGAATTTCATTTTTAAATTCCCTAAATCTAAAGATGGTTTTCATATTTTCCCTCTGAGATATCGGGGTCTCTGAAGCTTTATCAAACAAGCAGCGAGGGATTATTATACTCTCGAAGTGAGTCCTACTTTCGGTAAAAAAAAAATCCTCTTTTTTCTACCTCAGGACCTCGTAGGTCGGATATTGTAAGCCATATAAATCACATGCCCCGAGCTACAAAACAACGAAATCGTTTTGATATTTTACTCAGAACAGTAACAAGGGTAAATTTTTCCCTAACCCAAGATTAAATGTCATCGGGGTTTCGCGCCTCGGCGATCGCCAAAGCCAAAAGTTTATTGTCATAGCCCCGATAGCCGAGAACACAAGGTCCTTATTTAAGTAACCCATGTCAAGGTTAAATGTAAAATCTAAATCGTGGTAAAAGATTCTCTCGGCATTTCGCCACTCGGCAATTGTCCTTTTCGAAAGTTACACTGTCTAAACCTCGACTCACGAAATCATGATGCGGGTATAAAAGTGATTAATTAATCATTTAATCCAAGATTATATTCCCTTTTAATTAAGTCATGTTATCACGATCTCGCGGTTTCGCGGCTCGGCATGCTGACTTTCCGAAAACGCATTTTCGAAGCTCCGAGTTGCGATATGGTGAGTCTAATAATTACGAAATTAATTGAGCCCCTAATCGTGATTACCTTTTTATCAACCAAAATCGATCATCACAGTCTCGGATGTTAGAGATTCGAAATGTTAAAGTAAAATCCTCGATATAACGAGTACCGAAATATTGATTAACGTTGGTAAAACCAGGCTAATTAAGTTAAATCAATACATATCCCTCGATTTGATGTTTGCACGATTTACGAGGTATCCTTGGCCTTTCGATACGCCATTGGCATTTTAAACCGCCAAAATGTATGGCATTAATGAGGAAATAGGGTAAATCGATGAATGTAAGATCGGATTTTTACGGGAAAATTTAATTCTAAATATGATTTGGCAGACTAGTTCTGAAAGGTACCGAGTTTTCAAATATATATAAGCATTGTGTTTCATTATAATAAATGTATTTCATATTACGCAGAGCACATTATCTCTGAGCGGCTGACTTCTGTATGTATATGCATTTCGATCGCAGAAGAGCCAAAATGCAATCCCCAGCCATGGCTCCCAGAAAGCATCAAAGGAAAATGTTGAGGTTTCGGGACAAGGCTCAGACAATGTCTCTGATACTTCGCCTCGAAGTATTGATTCAATCCCAAATTGGTCGTTTGTTTCGGATGTTCTACAGGCAGAGTTGGTGGACTGTTCCGATGACTCCAGCGATAACGAAAATGATGATATAACCACCAAATACAAAATAGTCATCCAATCCGGAATGCATAGAGTAGCAGCCACGCCACGGTTGCTTCCATATTATGACATGGTCCGATGGGCATTGGACCATGTGGACATACCGATCAGAACCATCATGAACAATCAGAAAATCACCATCGGGACTTTCAGGCCAGAACTTTTGCAAACCATGTATAAGCTGCCCTCAACGTCCGACTACACATATGGCTCTGAATTCTTGGACGAGTTCAAAAAGAAGGAATGCTTACAGTATGATAAAACCATGTCCAGTTTAATAAAAGAGTGGGTTTTGCGCGCCGCGAAGTTCAGGGCTGATAGCCACGGCATATATTTGATCGCTTCTTTAGAGCCGCAATACAAGTACGTTGCCATGATGACATGCAGTCTATACGGGAGAGAGGACACCTCTCATTTTTATCTTTCATGGGTGCCTCTGATGTTTTGGGTCGCCGAAGGCCATTCCTTCGACTGGGCGAAAATACTGTACGATAGCCTGACCAGTCGAGTCATAGACTATAGGGAGCAGAAGGAGGACGGAAAGACATCTTCGTTTTT
>JZKD02S1415529.1:0-12090 GCA_000966675.3 Picea glauca
GATGGAATGACAAACCTGATAGAGACATGTAATATGTAGATTAAACTCTAACTAAATTACAATTTAAACAATGTATAGTTAAGAATAATTTTAATAATTACTAGGAATAAATCTCCATTCATAAATAGAAATCAATAATAACTATCTTCAATAATGTTTAACAACTAAATTATTATGGGTCTAACAACTAAATTATTATGAGTTTAATAAACTTAATGGTTAAAAACATGTGCTTCTTCCTAAAAAATTACAAGTTCATCCAAAAAAAAGTAAGATGTGTATACCTCCTTAACCTTATCCCTATCTAAGAAAAGTCTTATACACCAATTTAATTCATTTACAAGGTCCATGAACATAGGCACTTCTCAGTTACATGGACATAGACACGGCAACGAGCAGAATCGACATAGAAATTTCGTGGCATAACGGGAGCAATTGCCGAGAGAGACATAGGAATTTCGTGGCACAGCGGGAGCAATTGCCGAGACAGAGAATTAGAAGACTTATTAGTGGCAGTTGACAAAAATAGTCTAGGCCTTACTCGAAGGTGTCCCTACAGCGTAAAAAGTTAGAAATGATAATTACTAGCAAGTAATTTCATAAAAAAATTATTAATTAATAAAAAAGTCAAAATGGCAAGCAATTTTATTAGATATTTAATGGAAACGAAACATTTTACCGTCGAGTAGTCTTACAGCGCGGAGAAAGCGAGTACAAAGGGAGTATTTAAAGGAAAGGAGACTTTTGAAAAGCATTAAAAGGAAGTATGAAGGAGACTTTTGACAGGAATTTTCAAGGTTCGTAAAATGTACGGTCTCAGTCAACGATTTGACCATTTTATTGTCGGCGATACCTAAAGCAATTATTTAAGATATATATCTGCTCTGAGGAGGCAATTCCTAGAAGCGGTTGTTCACGAAAATAAGAATGGCCATGCTCGAAGAAATATGCAACGACGGGGATGTGCAGAGAGAATTAATGGACGTTCCAGGCTTCAGATTCTCTCCGACAGAAGAGGAATTGCTTGGCTTTTATCTGAAGAAAAGGGTCCAATACGGCTATCCACTGAAATTTGATACAATCATACCAACCTTGGACTTGTATCGATATGACCCCTGGGAATTACCAGGTACACTTAGCTCAACCCTCTGGTTTTCCCTGTTTCAAATTTTAAAAGAATTTTTCACTGATGTATTCTTATTCTTGCAGGTTTGTCTCATAATGTTGGCGAGAAACAGTGGTTCTTCTTCGTTCCAAGAGTTCACGGGAAGTCATGCTCTCGGCCTAACAGATTGACATTGTCTGGTTTCTGGAAGGCCACCGGTTCAGAGAAAGCAGTTCGCAACGAGCTTCTTCACTGCATCGGTCTAAAGAAAACTCTGGTGTTTTATAAAGGAAAAGCCCCCGGCGCGCAAAGGACGGACTGGATCATGAATGAATACAGGCTGCCAGATTTCAGCTCTTCCACAGCCAAGGTAGTTTGCCAATCGTTTTTCAGTGTTAAGATGTAAAAAATGAAGATGCGAACCTCGATATTTTTTATTCCATTACTATTTGTTAATAAAGTCAACGTTAAGATTGATTTTGACCAGTTGCTTTGAGAGAAGGGAGGTGCTCTATCAGGGTGGGGAGCACCTCGCTTCTCTTTGGGGTGCAAAGATACTGAAGGAATGTAACTTGGCATGTGCAGAAGAACATGGATATGGTCTTATGTAGGATATACAGAAAGGCTGCTTCTCGGAAATCGATGGATCAACGCGGAAACCCTAGTCACGTTGAGAAAGAAGATCCAGTTTTTTCTGCTGGTGATGAATATGAACAGAATCTCTCTAATGCATTCACTCTTAATGGCAGCTGCCAATTATCAAATGCAATGAGAGAGACCGGAGGTTCTTCATTACATTATCAAAAGCAAGAGGGAGTGTGTTCTTCTGATCTAAGTAAAAGAAACGATCAAGATAGTCTGTTTGAGTTCCTGGAACGGATCATGTTTTGTGAAGAGACTAAAGCCTGCGAGCCACCGCGCTTAGAGTTGCCCACGCTGTCGATGGACTGCTTGTTTGGCCATGAGGCGATACCGAGTCCATGGNCGGGGATGTGCAGGGAGAATTAATGGACGTTCCAGGCTTCAGATTCTCTCCGACAGAAGAGGAATTGCTTGGCTTTTATCTGAAGAAAAGGGTCCAATACGGCCATCCACTGAAATTTGATACAATCATACCAACCTTGGACTTGTATCGATATGACCCCTGGGAATTACCAGGTACACTTAGCTCAACCCTCTTGTTTTTTTTTTCCCTGTTTCAAATTTTAAAAGAATTTTTCACTGATGTATTCTTATTCTTGCAGGTTTGTCTCATGATGTTGGCGAGAAACAGTGGTTCTTCTTCGTTCCAAGAGTTCACGGGAAGTCATGCTCTCGGCCTAACAGATCGACAGTGTCTGGTTTCTGGAAGGCCACCGGTTCAGAGAAAGCAGTTCGCAACGAGCTGCTTCACTGCATCGGTCTAAAGAAAACTCTGGTGTTTTATAAAGGAAAAGCCCCCGGCGCGCAGAGGACGGACTGGATCATGAATGAATACAGGCTGCCAGATTTCAGCTCTTCCACAGCCAAGGTAGTTTGCCCATCGTTTTTCAGTGTTCTGATTGATATATAACCTGGATCTGTTAAGATGTAAAAAATGAAGATGCGAATCTCGATATTTTTTATTCCATTACTATTTGTTAATAAACTCAACGTTAAGATTGATTTTGACCAGTTGCTTTGAGAGAAGCGAGGTGCTCTATCAGGGTGGGGAGCACCTCGCTTCTCTTTGGGGTGCAAAGATACTGAAGGAATGTAACTTGGCATGTGCAGAAGAACATGGATATGGTCTTATGTCGGATATACAGAAAGGCTGCTTCTCGGAAATCGATGGATCAACGCGGAAACCCTAGTCACGTTGAGAAAGAAGATCCAGTTTTTTCAGCTGGTGATGAATATGAACAGAATCTCTCTAMTGCATTCACTCTTAATGGCAGCTGCCAATTATCAAATGCAATGAGAGAGACCGGAGGTTCTTCATTACATTATCAAAAKCAAGAGGGAGTGTGTTCTTCTGATCTAAGTAAAASAAACGATSAAGATAGTCTGTTTGAGTKCCTGGAACGGATCATGTTTTGTGAAGAGACTAAAGCCTGCGAGCCACCGCGCTTAGAKTTGCCCACGCTGTCGATGGACTGCTTGTTTGGCCATGAGGCGATACCGAGTCCATGGGCAGATAATATAAATTCATGGACACCTTATGCTCTTCWATCTACCCCATAGCCATTCCGAATCCGATTAGTTTACATAACATTACACCTGTTTKTGAAGTAGCGAGTACTGTACGTGATCGATGAAAAAKTGCTGAATATTTCTCATTTATGCTGCAGTATCTAAATGTTTTTGATCTCACGAAGCTTGTACTCCCTTTACAAATCTAAGAGTCTTTTCCTCGAAAATTCCAGTGGTAAACCTGGTTATACTTTTAATATTTCGAAAGTATTAAGTTTCTCAATTGCAGAGCAGGGATGAGTAATGAGTAGCGTAAATTTATTGAGGACTCTGAATTTATTCTGGTCAATGAAAAGATTTCTGGGATTTCACGTTGATGCAGTGTAGACATGTACGTATTTTACAAACCCAAGAGCCCTATTATCAAAGATAGCATTGCTAAATCTGGTCGTCTCTAAATACTGCAAGAGTTTTCATAAATATAGTGTATCATCCAAAATCCAATAGTCTTTTTCTGAAAATTTCCATTGCGAAATCTTATTGTGTTCAACGTTAGGGGGACTCCATCGCTAAATCTGATTGTGTATTAATACCTCAAGAGTTTAAACGTACCACCTTCACAAAGATAAAATATGCTAAACAAACACCAGGTGAGGCTACTCCCACTTTTCTCTATTATTCAATGAAGACTGATTACATTCTTAAATAGGAAAAGACTCTAACGAGTCGGTTACATGCAAACCAAAGACAACTAGACTCTCAACTACTACCAGGTCATGCTACTCTCACTTCTCTCTATTATTCAATGAAGACTAATTACATTCTTAAATAGGAAAAGACTCTAACGAGTCGGTTACATGCAAACCAAAGACAACTAGACTCTGAACTACGAACTAACTCTTAGGCGAACTAACTCTTAGGCGCTTATTCCATTATTTCCAACTCTCCCCCTTAATAGAGAATGGATTGACTTATACACCTAACATCTCCCTAAATAGCTCAAACTTAATCTTTCCAAGAGGCTTAGTGAAAATATCAGCAACATTTTCACTAGTATTACAATACATCATAGCTATTTCATTTGATTGCAACTTTTCTCTAACAAAATGAATATGAGCTTCAACATGCTTTGTCCTTGCAAGAAAAATCAGATTCTTCGCAATATCGATTGAACTCTGATTATCACATTTGATTATCGTAGGTTCCTTTCGTTCTTCTCCAACATCTTGAAGAAGTCTTCTTAACCAAACAACTTCACAAGTTGTTTCACACAAGGCTTTATATTCTTCTTCAGTAGAAGACAAAGATACATTAGGTTGTTTTTTATTGCTCTATGAAACAACCTCAGATCCAATGCCAAACACATATCCAGTGGTTGCTCTTCGATCATCTTGATTGCCAGCCCAATCAAAATCTGAGTAACCTGTCAACTCAACATCACATGCATCAGTATATTTAATACCATAATCAAGTGTTTCTTTTAGATACCTGAGTACTTCCTTTGCTACATTCCAATGGATTTCATGAGGTTTCTCCATAAATTGACTTAACACACTCACAGAATATGAAACATCAGGCCTGGTTGTGGTGAGATAATTCAAACTACCCACCATCTGTCTATACACAATGCCATTCACCTCCTTTGAACCATCATCACAAGAAAGTTTCACATTCTGCTGCATGAGAATGGTAGAAGAATTACATTTATCCATTTTAAATCTCTTAAGTATTTTTTTGATATACTTACTCTGACAAACAAAACTTTGGCCTACATTTCTCCAAACTTCAAGACCTAGGCAACAATGTAACTCACCAATATCTTTCATTTCAAATACCTATGACAACTGCTCCTTGATTTCATCAATTAATTTCTCTGCATTTCCTGTAATTATCAAATCATTAACATATAAGGAAATCAATACTATATACCCCTACTCATCAAATTTGGTATACAGATTTGGATCACTTTTGCTCCTCATAAAACCCCGTTGAAGAAAGAAAGAGTTTATCTTCTCATACCATGACCTAGGTGCCTGTTTTAGTCCATACAATGTTTTATTTAACTTACACACTAAGTGTTCTTGCTTTTTTCCATAAACCCTTAAGGTTGAGTAAGGTAAACCTCCTCCTTTAATTCACCATTCAAAAGTGCAGATTTAACATCTAGCTAGTGTAGCTTTCAATGGTACTTTGTAGCTAAAGAAATTAACATTCTGATAGTATTCAATTTAGCTATTGGTGCAAACGTTTCAACATAATCAATATCTTNAATCTGGTCGTCTCTAAATACTGCAAGAGTTTTCATAAATATAGTGTATCATCCAAAATCCAATAGTCTTTTTCTGAAAATTTCCATTGCGAAATCTTATTGTGTTCAACGTTAGCGGGACTCCATCGCTAAATCTGATTGTGTATTAATACCTCAAGTGTTTAAACGTACTACCTTCACAAATATAAAATATGAAACAAACAACAGGTGAGGCTACTCTCACTTCTCTCTATTATTCAATGAAGACTGATTACATTCTTAAATAGGAAAAGACTCTAACGAGGCGGTTACATGCAAACCAAAGATAACTAGACTCTCAACTACGAACTACAGGTGAGGCTACTCTCACTTCTCTTTATTATTCAATGAAGACCCATTACATTCTTAAATAGGAAAAGACTCTAACGAATAGGTTACATGCAAACCAAAGACAACTAGACTCAACTTTGAACTAACTCTTAGAACTGGCGCTTAGAATTGGCACTTATTCAATTATTTCCAACTCTCCCCCTTAATGGAGAATGGATTGACTTCTATTCCATTATTTTCAAATCTCCCCCTTAATGGAGAATGGATTGACTTCTACAACTAACATCTCCCTAATTAGCTCAAACTTAATCTTTCCAAGAGGCTTAGTGAAAATATCGGCAACATTTTCACTAGTATTACAATACATATTAGCTATTACATTTGAATGCAACTTTTCTCTAACAAAATGAAACTGAGCTTCAACATGCTTTGTCCTTGCATGAAAAATCAGATTCTTCGCAATATTGATTGAACTCTGATTATCACATTTGATTCCTTTCGTTCTTCTCCAACATCTTGAAGAAGTCTTCTTAACCAAACAACTTCACAAGTTGTTGCACACAAGGCTTTATACTCTGCTTCAGTAGAAGACAAAGATACAGTAGGTTGTTTTTTATTGCTCTATGAAACAACCCCAGATCCAATGCCAAACGCATATCAAGTGGTTGATCTTCGATCATCTTGATTGCCATCCCAATCAAAATCTTAGTAACTTATCAACTCAACATCAGATGCATCAATATATTTAATACCATAATCAAGTGTTCCTTTTAGATACCCGAGTACTGCCTTTGCTGCATTCCAATGGTTTTTATGAGGTTTCGGCATAAACTGACTTAACACACTCACAAAATATGAAATATTAGGTCTGGTTGTGGTGAGATAATTCAAACTACCCACCATCTATCTATACACAGTACCATTCACCTCCTTTGAACCATCATCACAAGAAAGTTTCACATTCTGCTGTATGAGAATGGTAGAAGAATTACACTTATCCATTTTAAATCTCTTAAGTATTTCTCTGATATACTTACTGTGACAAACAAAAGTTTGGCCTACATTTCTCCAAACTTCAAGACCTAGGCAATAATGTAACTCACCAAGATATTTCATTTCAAATACCTATGACAACTGCTCCTTGATTTCATCAATTAATTTCTCTGCATTTCCTGTAATTATCAAATCATCAACATATAAGGAAATCAATACTATATACCCCTACTCATCAAATTTGGTATACAAATTTGGATGACTTTTGCTCCTCATAAAACCTCGTTGAAGAAAGAAAGAGTCTATCGTCTCATACCATGACCTAGGTGCCTGTTTTAGTCCATACAATGTTTTATTTAACTTACACACTAAGTGGTCTTGCCCTTTTTCCACAAACCCTTCACGCTGAGTAAGGTAAACCTCCTCCTTTAACTCACCATTCAAAAATGCAGATTTAACATCTAGATGGTGTAGCTTTCAATGGTACTTTGTCGCTAAAGCAATTAACATTCTGATAGTATTCAATTTAGCTACTGGTGCAAACATTTCAGCATAATCAATACCTTTTGTTTGTGAATACCCCTTTGCAACCAGTCTAGCCTTATACTTATCTATACTATCATTTGATTTAAACATGTGTTTGTATATCCATTTGCATCCATTGGGCTTCTTATGTTTAGGTAATTCAGTCAATTCCCAAGTATTGTGTTTCATTATAGATTCATATTCTTCCTCTATTGCGTTTCACCATTCATCATGTTCATTAGCTTCATCAAAACTCGTGGGTTCTATGACATTTGAAATGCTACTCATTACGGCATAGTCTTTATACCTCTCAAGAAGCTAAATTTGTCGTGAAGATCTTCTCAACTGATTATCTTCCTCCCCACTTTGTGAAGATCTGTCTTCACCTCTAGGTGAACTATGACTGCTTGAATTGTCCATATCACTGAGTCCTTCTCCCTGTTGCTGCTACTGTTGTTGTGGTGATGGTTGCTATTGTGGTGGCTACAACTATTACTCTTCTTTAACTCCTTCATCAAGAAGTTTCTACCATTCCTCATGACTGTTGTTGTCATTATTTCATACTTCCTGCTCATGGAAATGTATATCGAGCTACTTGCAAATACTTTGCGAGTAGTAGGATCAAATAATTTGTATTCTTTAAACTCAGAACAATACCTAATGAAAATACATTTAATGGCTTTAGCATCCAGTTTCCTCCTATTCTCCTTTGGAATATGAGCAAAAACCTTACACCCAAATACTTTCAAATTATGAACTACAGGTTTGGACTCATACAAGCCCTCGAAAGGAGTCATTCCATCAAGACACCTTGTTGGACTTCTATTCTTTAAATAAACTGCAGTATTTATGGCTTCAGCCCAAAAAACATTCGAGAGGTTCTTACCTTTCATCATACTGCGAGCACACTCGACGAGAGTTCTATTTTTCCTTTCAATGACTCTGTTCTACTGTGGAGTGTGTGGTACTTTAAATTGTTGTAAGATTCCACGATCTTTGCAATATTTGTTGAAGTCCCCTGATTTATACTCTCCCCCTTGATCTGAACGAAGGATTTTGATGGATTTTACTGTCTTCTTTTCCACCATGGTTCTGAATTCCTTAAAGTACTTGAAAACATCACTTTTTCATCTAAGGAAGTAAACCCATGTGTATCTCGTGCAATCATCAATAAATAATAGAAAGTAAAATGCACCTCCTAAAGACCTAGTCTTCATAGGCCCACAAACATCAATATGCACAAGATTTAACACATCTCTCTTTTTCTTATCAGGATTAGAGGGGAATTCATCTCTGTGCATCTTTCATAATGCGCATCCATCACAAGAAACCTTCTCATTCTTAATCATGGGAAGTCCTTCAACCATATTCTTTTTCTGTAATAACAACAAATCAAGATGATTGATGTGGCCATACCTTTGATGCCAAAGAATATCTGTTGGCATAGTTGCAGAAGTCAGTGCATGATGTGCTTTGCTGGTAACATGAAGTTTGTATAGGCCTCATGCTCTGACTCCCGCTACAATAGTTTTGAAATGGTCCAGGAGATCCTTCAATTTGCAATGATTCTTGAAGAACTCAACCTTCAAGTATTGATCTGTAATGGTGGACACATAGATCAAATTTTTCTTTATTCCTGGGACATAAACAACATTGAGAATGTGATGAACTGTACCATTCGACAATGTCACAGGAATGTCTCCATATCCCTTGATCTGATGAGCGCGGTCATCTCCAAGATATATGATGGCACCATTCTGTGTTTCTTTAAAATTAGCATACCAATTTTTATTACAAGTAATATGTAATGATGCTCTAGAATCCACAAACCAGGTATCAGAATCATCTGTTTCAGTAGATAAAGCAATGTTAGACACAAACAGCCTAAGATCCCGTGATTCAAAATTTGGGGGTTCATCAATATCATCACTAGCAATAAATAATTTGAGATCATGATTTGATGATTTTTATGCATAATGACCTGAATGTGTTCTAGGTTTATTCCTAGCCTCGTCGCTCTTCTTCTTATGATAGTCTTTAATAATATGTCCAGGTCGACCACAATAAAAATAAATCTTTGACTCATTCATGTTAGATTCCATACCTTGATTTGGAGATTTTCTTCTCTGCGATAAACTGCCTCCTCTGCCTCTTTATCCTGATCTTCCTCTCGCAGATCTCTTATTTGACCACAATGCCAAATATTTATTCTATGGCTTCAGATTCTCGTGTCTCTCTTCCTCTTGCAGCAAAATACCTGCCAGTTCTTCAAATGTAGGAGGTTTCTCCCTTGCTGCGAGACCTGTTATGAACATATGATAATCTTCTAGCATACCATTTAAGGTAATAGTGACCAGGTCAGTGTTGGAAATAGTTTCCCCTATATTTACTATCTTGTCTTTCATCTCTTTAATACAACCCAAAAATGAACTAACAGATTCATTTTCATCCATCTTAATGCCTAGAAATTTAGTTTTCAGAAACAAAATGCAATTTGTGTTGCTAGTTTCATACAATGCTTTAAGAACTGTCCATGTTGCAGTAGAAGTTGTAGCTTCTCTAATATGTGGAATTATGCTATCTTTAATAGACATGCGTAACAATACCTTTTCCTTGTTTTTGTGCTTCTCCCAATCTTGGATTTGTGCTGCTATCGCACCTGCAGCCACATCTGGTTTTATTTCAGTTCCCTTCTCAATGTTCCAGACACCATAGCCTTCCATGAGCGTCTGCATCTTGAATTTCCAGTTAATGAAGTTCGAGCCATCTAAATTGTTGGCTTCGTTGAGGTAGGTCTCTGCCAGCAGATTCACCATCGCTGCAATTTAGTCTTTGCAAGTGAATCACCAAGGATATGCAATTTTCTGTCGCTCTGCCTTCGGATACCATTGAGCCGTCTCAATCTTGACTCTCAACTTTTACACACAAAATATCACAAATAATATTCTCTTGAATAAACTTTAATATCCACTTTTAAAGTTTATACTTCAAACATCTCCACTTTGAATAAAGATTCACTTTGAATAAAAATTCACTTCAAAATAATAAACTTTATAGTCCATATAAAGTTTAAAGTCCACATGCATCCATCTTTAATAATAAATCTTAAACATGCATTCACTTTATCCACTTTTAATTAAAAAATATATTTTTTATAACTCCACACTTCACTTAATAAATCACTCTTCACTCTTCACTTCACAATTCAATTAATAAAAAAAACTCCACTCCATTTTTAATAAAAAATTTATAACCCACGCATGCAAATGATTTCAAACTCACTCAAATAGTGGCATGCAAATTTAATGCTCCAACAAATAAACTGAAACTATAATGTCACGCTTCAATGTTCACGATGAGTAACAGGTCAGAACTCACACAGAGTCCCCTCACGACCTCTTCTACACGATCCATCCACACAAACGCAACAAATCTGAGTACGCCTTGAAACACAGTAGCAAAACAATAAACTCCACGCATGCAAATGTTTTTAAACTTCATGATTTGCCTCCAGAGGAATTTTCGCACCGCACGCTTGTCTTAACCTATGGAAATCTCATACATTTCTGCACCTCACTCTTCTGTGGACTGCGGGGAGTCCGCACATCCCGAGTAATTTGGGTGCGGAAATATTTGAAGCCTTTCGCACTGTAATTGCAGCTGGACTACGTAAATTTTCCGGTTTTCAATGGGCGGTAAGTTCGAGTAGTGTGGTGTCGTACCTTATCACAGGAGGGACCTATGGACCTCTAGAAATTTACGCACTTTTCCCCGTGGCTATGATACCAAGATAAAATATGTGAAACAAACACTTGGTGAGGCTACAATCACTTCTCTCTATTATTCAATGAAGACTGATTACATTCTTAAATAGGAAAAGACTCTATAGAGTCGGTTACATGCAAACCAAAGACAACTAGGCTCTCAACTACGAACTAAATCTTAGAACTGACACTTACAACTTGCACTTACTCCATTATTTCCAAGTCACAAATCCATGTCTTTTTCTCAAAATCTCCATGGCTAAATGTGACTGTATTTAGTATTCACCACGATGCCACCACTCTACATATATACATAGGATTCATGGGTTTCGGCCTTTAATACATTCTCTATCTATGCTTAATGCATTAACATTAAAACAAACACATATTGGTGTTACATTGAGATCACTGAGGTGTTTGATAGCAATATAGTTAATTTTATAGTTAATGAGTGAGATACATTTTAACCTCTGATTTATTTAATATTAAATATCATTTTAAATCTTTGTATTATTAATTTTATAAAACTAAAAATTCACAAATATATTCAATATTAACTACTATTTTAAATCATGTGTTATTTAAAATGTATTTAATTAAATTATATTGCTAATTTTATAAAACTTAAAATTCATAAATATATATAGACATATTATGAGACAGTTTTTTTTAAGAGATTTAGACAGTCAGATTACTATACGAAGAAGACCCAGTTTGCCCCCATGCTTGGGAAGACCTTGGACCTTGGACCTAATTTTAACATCCCATCAAGTGATACTCAAGATTTAGATTTTATTGTTATATAGGTTGGTTAATTTCTAAGTTTATAGATCAATTTTTCGATAATTTTGTGTATCCTTGATTTGATATGACTGACACTAGTATTTGGGGAACAATCCCTCTTAGTTACATCATTTCCACTAGGGGTATTAGTGTTCTCATGGGTTATGAGCCTAACTAGTGTGATTGTTAGT
>JZKD02S1415529.1:20312-63200 GCA_000966675.3 Picea glauca
GAGATATAGAGAGGTATTCACAAAAATGGAGGTTTTTATCAATTTGCATAACAAACCACTAGGTTTTCCATCTCGAACCTAAATTAGAGATAACCAAGTCATCATACACGTTGCTAATCCCCCACCCAAAAAAAAATCAACTCAAAAGAACGTGCATATGTTCTTAAGAATGTGCACACATTCCTAATAGTGCACATGCACTACATGAATGTTCATGCATTCCTAAGAGCACGCATGCACTCTTATAAGTTATTTGATATTTTTCATTCCCCCATCCCTCTCTCTCTCTCCTACATCTACGCCCTATGTTTGTCTCCCTCTCTCTCCCTCACACTCCTATACATGTAAGGGCTAGACATGGAAAGACTTAGAAATCACAAGGCATGGAAAGACATAGGGGTAAATTCACGGAGGTGGGTAACACTTTCATGACAATTTGATCTCCAAAATTATGAAAAACGTTTTTTCGACCGACCTAATATTTTTTTCGGTCGAAATATATTTCTTCCGGCCGAAATATTTTTCGGTCAAACCTTTGAAAGTCAAAATGAACGGTACAATGACCATACCCTCGATTTTCGTGTAGAATTTTAGTCGGACGATTTTTTTTCATCCAAAAATATGTTTTCGACTCAAAGATATTCAGGTCGAAAAAAAAATTCAGTCGAAAGAATGTTTCATCCGAACTATTCTTTTGGCCGAACTATAGTTTCAGCCAAAATATTTTTTCGGCCTGAAAACAATTATATATTAACTAGACATCGTAATTGTAACATTTTTCTCATCTCTTGGTGGTTTTGATAGTGAGTGACCTCTTGGCGAGTGATAGTGAGTGGCATTTTAGCGAGTGATAGTGAGTGACCTCTTGGCGAGTGTGTGGGAGGTCTTGGCATGAACGTTAGACTGTCGTGTTAGCAAGGGGTCCTGCGGGCGGTCGGGTGGGCCAAGCTACAGGTAAGCCTAAACTTTAGTTGTAAATTTAAATTTATATTATGTAATTTATAATTTTTATTTTAATTGTAATTTTTAATTTTTAATTTTAATTTATATGTCGTATTTTTACTGTGACTTGGTCGTGGGGGCTAGCCCTATGGCCAAGCCGTAGGCATGCCAATGGCATGGCCATAGGGCTGGGCCCTTGCAGCCAAGTCACAATCCACTTCATATTATACATGATTTAACTTTGAGTGTTATTGTTTTCAAGGTAAAACAAATTTTCATAGTTTTGATTTAAATCTTTGTTGGGTTTGATTCACATATTCTTGAAACCATTTGGAACATAGTGAAATCACGAGTCAAATATAATAATTATACACACAAACAATAAATTTATAAACAATATGGATTTACTTAAAAATGGGAATTTGATATAGACATTAATAAATAATTTATAAACAATATGGATTTAGTTAATTTGATATAGACATTTAACAATCACATATTAAGTTTTTAAATTTGATATAGACATTTAACAATCAAATATTAAGAATGAAGTAAGCATTTAAGTGATTAGACTGTGCCTAAGCAGTCGGCTAGGAGCCAAATCAATTTTCTTTCACTCTGGTGTTAAAGACTTAGATTCAAATGCCTTGCTTTTCTGTGCATAGATAATATCTTATTAAAATTGGTTGTGACTTGGCCATGAGGGCCAACCTTGTGGCCAAGCCATGGGAACGACAATGGCTTGGCCACATGCATGGATTCCTGTGGCCAAGTCACAGTCATTTCAAACGTTTTGTATTTTATAAAAAATTCATAAAAAATTCAAACTGTCCAACTTTTTATTTCAAACATTTTGTATTTTATAAAAATTTCAAATCTTTAGGAATTCAATTTATAAATCCACTTTTACATATGTAATATTAGAGTATCATAAGTTATAAATATTATTTTACAGATTATTGATTCTGGAAATCCTTGTTGTAGTAACCACTTTATCTTGCCTCAGCTATTTCTCCACTTTGATTAATGCCTATTTCAATTTCTTCATATTGCCACGAGTCTTGGTCACATGTTTGTGTAATACATGACTGACCTACTTGTGTAGATTTGGTTTTTCCTTGAAATTCATCTGATCAACATTTAATGTAATATTCTTGGCTTTTTAGTCAGCAACTAACTGAATTTCACTTTTTCAGTCTCTAGAACAACCAAATTCAACACTCACTTTTGATATGGCTTCTCTTCCAAACCATAGACTCTTATCATAGTAAAATGCTCAAAAAGGAACCAGTCTCCCACTTTGGTGTTGTTTTGTAATTGTAGTGACCCTTTGACTAAAGGAATAATTATAACGAATACTTCATTTTGGATAATAAAGTCTAATATAGACATAAAAGAGTTTACATACTACAAAAAACCTTCACCGGTGACATGATATCTTACCATAAACAACCACTCAATGGTTGGGAGAGCAACATGTTGGTTGGTCATTCAAAATCATAGACTTAAAATAACCCATATGTGAGTAGTTTTGATGGATTAACATATGGATCAAGTGATAATAGTACTTGATTGACCTGGTACCCCTAAAATTAAAAAATTGTTGGTGCTTTATATTTTCCAAGAACTTGCAAAAGTCAAACTTTATGAAGGTTTGATTCTCAGGGTGTGACAAGTCTACTAGGAAACCCAAAAACAATGATATCCATTATAAAACTATTATAAATAAAAACAAAATTTTAAACATAGGCAATATATTCAATGAAGTCATTCCCTCAACCTCCAAAAAAAATACACTGAAACATAGGTAGTATATTCACTGTTATAACATTGGAATATGTTATAACCTATTACAATGTAATATTTTATAACATATTACTATAACATATAATTACATTGTAATATGTTATAGTAATATATGTTATGACATATTACATTGTAATATGTTATGGAAAATGTGCATTAATATAGCACTCAACAAATAGAAAACAAACAATGAAACATAGGTAGTATATTCACTGTAGTCATTCCCTCAACCTCCAGAATAGATACACCAAAATATGTAACAATCACTTTGCATTGATAGTGAAACTGATAAACGACATCAATATTTCATGTCAAAGCCTCATTTACAAAGCTAGAAGAAAGAATAGTTTTAAAATCTACAAAATATCACATACAATAGATAGAAATAAACCTTGAAACACGGGGAAAATGTCCACTGCAATTATTCCCACAACATTAATATGTTATAGTACTTTGCACTGTAACAAAAAGACACAAGTAATGAACATTTGATGTGAATGTCTCATTTATAGAACAATAAGAAATAACAAATTTAAATCCAAATGTCTAAATCCAATGCTAGTACCGAGATACCAATTATGATTCCTCCAAAAGTCAAGCTAGTTTCTATTTTCAACAAAGAAGGGCTTAAAAGTACGAAGACTCAAAAATAGAACAGAATTAACAATACCCAAGAAAATTGATAAGAACACAACGAAAAGATCATATTCAGAATGCAATTTGAACTTGCATCATCATTCTTGTGATTAGTTGCATATACGTTAGATTGAAACTCTACACTCTTAACTATATTGTAATATTCACATAGCTCATACGGGTAAGATATGAATTTGATTCCATTGCTTTAGCTCTCTCTTAATTAGAGTAAGTAAAACCCATATGTATTAGATAAGAGTATATAACCTTTGAACGACCCTTATTAATGATATATTACCCTTTGTATTTACACAAGCATTTAGTTGAAGATGAGCTTATATTACCCTTTGGATAAGATACTAGTTGAAGATGGTGATGTATTACCCTTTGTATTTACAAAAGCATTGGAATCACTCGGCCAATTCCTGATTGTCCACGAGATTTCTGACAGAATGCATCTACCAAAATGATTCAGAGGCCATTCTCATCCCCTGTATCGACGGGGTCACTGGAAGAAGGTCGGTAATAATATAAAAAACACTTTATAACTGCATATAAACGAATGTTTAGTAGCGTAAAATCATCTAATTACATACGCTTAGTATATAAAAAAGTCTATCATAAACAAAATTCCAACAACTTGCAATCATATAATACATTTTCTCTATTAATTCCCCCCTAAGTGTAATACATACCTGTTGATACTTAGTGTCATTTATTTGTAGATGGAAGATTTCTTCCATCCAACCAAACATGGCATGAAGTTAATTGTTTATTTTCATGGACTGTGCTCCATACCTATTGGATGCATGAAATATGATTTCCCATATAGATAATCACTACTCCATTACCATACTTTAACCCATGTACTCTTGGCAGATTTACCAAGGTTATTTGTGCTAATATTAAGAAACCAAAATATATCTGAAATGGGCATGGGTAGTGGAGTTATGCATTGCCCTATTATAATTGTATCTAATATAAAGAACATTTCTATTAATTTTGTCTTATTTTATTTTTCTTTCTTCATATTTTTTGTTGGTCAATGTTGGAGATATTAACTAGTACTTGTCTTGTGATTAAATTTTAATGAATTTCCAAAGGATATATATTGAGGAGAGAGGTCTTCATGGGATTATCCAAACATTCCTCGCAAACCCTCTAGGCTCTCCTAAGAAGCAAGAAGAGGAACTCCTTCTTCGACTGAGACTCTAAGTGACCAACGACAAGCTCGTCTAAGGAGATTATGAAACGAGTATGTGAATAGATCAACTGCATAATGTGCTTAAGCAAGTGTTATGGATGCAACCTTCTTATATAGGTTATGGATTGATCCTCCTACACCTGAGAATGTATGGAATACCTCAGGACAAGAGAATATTTTTGGTAATTTTATTTGATTTTGTTTATTTTTGTTGTATTTTTGTGTATTTAAATTTATGTCAAGTTAAATATTGTAATTAGTTTCAAATGTGTGTGTAGACAATGATTTTAGAGAAAGGGATGACAATGAAAGAGAGAGTGGGTGTCACAAGGATTCTAATATTGGTGCAGAGGGTGAATGTGGATTTAGGAGACTTCATTATCAAGAAAAAAAATATTACATGCCTTTGTCCACCTATCCTTCGGATATTGGTGATGAACTTACCTAGGAAGGGATTATTAAATCAATGACCCTTGAGCGATGCTTAGGTGTTAAAAGGAGGTTGGAAAATGATTTGGAGGTCTTGGAACTCCCTCAAGAGAGTAAGAAAAGCTTTCATATTGTTTTTCATTCATCGCAAAACTTTATGGATGCATATCAAAAGATGGGGCCAACCAATGATAGTTTTATCGATCTAATGAGGCGACAAAAGTCAGAGGTGATGGGCCCTGATAAATGGGATGTAGTAAAAAATAAAGTTTTAAAAGAAAACACAATTTCGATGGTTAGTTTCAAAGATGGGCCAAGCCGAAGATGTTGAAGGTGTAATATTTTAAGCACCCTGACATTTTAGGACATCTACATAACATATTTTTGGTAGCATATGAGAAATTGTCATGAAACGATGAGGTTCCACACTATTTTAAAAGAAACTTTTATGCAGAGTTTTTCATGGAAATGCAACTTGATTATATTATCCTACCATCCGATTATTATGGGACTGGTAAACGACGAACACATGATCGAAAAGGGGCATATCTAAATGAGACATTGTTGAGGCCTCTGCGACCTTTAGTATCTCACCCATCATGAGAATTTTCTTCACATTCAGAGTTGCGAGCTTCATAAGAGGTTGGAAAAGAGGCTAGGAAAAAAGACGATTTTTTATGGTGTTGATGTTGGCTTGAACCGCCAGTGAGCGGAAGTCAATTCCTAGGCCATATTTGTTTATAAAACAGATGTGGAGTTAGATACCATGTTAGTAGAAGGTCTTAAGGAGTATGCAAAAATTTTCCGTGATGGTTGGAAGAAGGTCATTTAGAATGATGACCCGAACAACAGATTGGTATGTGTTCTAGTTAGTAAATGTTTTACGCATTTTATGATAGTTTACTTCTAATTTTAGATTTAGATATCATTGTATTTATAGAAATAATCTAGTTGTTATTTTCATTAATTTCAGTTTAGATATATGTTAAACGAATATCCAGTAAATACAAGACTTGATTCCACAAGTTTAAATTTGGATGGGTTGAATCAGGTATTTTTTTTCTAATATCCACAGATGAGAACTTTAGTTGTCCAATCTCTAATATTTTGAATAAGATCAACATCATTTATAATTTTGTATAAATGTGAACACATTGAATCCTAGATTTAGTTCTTAATTGTGTTGTTCACATATCCCTATTCCATCTCCTACTACTTGGGGAGGCTTGTCTCAATTATCATTGGGAGAGTTTGAAGAGGGTGGGAGTTCATAGGTATCATTTAATGTGTTAAAATAATTTAAGTTTAATGTGTTAAAATCATTTAAATTTAATTTTCAAATTTTTAAATTTGAAATGTATTATATAGGGTAATGTGGAGAAGAGAGTACCCACGAGTGTGCTTGGGAGGGAGATTGGGATTGAGGAGGAAGCAGAGGAAACACCCATACCTGGGAAGGATGCATCCATTCAGGATGATTCATAAATGTATGTTCATTGAACATTAGTGAGTTTTAATTTGATATTATGTTGGGATTTTATATAAAAGTGTTCAAGCTTATTTTGAATAAGCTTATATTTTTTACTTTTATCAAATTTTACTTTTCTCAAATTTGTAGTTTAGCCTTTCCTATTAAACGTTTTGATTAATTATTTTGAAATATATAGAACCCCTATATAAGCTTATCGTTGTCTTAAATGTGTACATTCAAACTTATTTAAGTTTAGATCATGATGAAGACCTAATTTTGAACTTGAACATTTGATTATTTGAGAACAGTCTCTATCCCACATCAAAAAAGGGAAAGTTTCTAAATTTTCTTCGATTGCATTCCTTGCTTTCTTATCCAAGAATGGCGTAGTATGGAAATTTCTATTTTCTACATACAACAAAGTGAATTCCTTTTTGCTAGGGTATTGTCAAACTCTCAAATAAATTAGTTACTAAACATAAAAACCATCATTCAAGTAGATTTACAAATAAGCTATGCATATGTATGTGTGAGATAGATCACACATATCGTATATGTGAGCTAGCTCACACATAATTTCAAAGATCATTTGATTATATGTAATATGAATACATTCCAAAGATGAAAGATTTAAATGGTATTTGAAGAATGACTTAATATACATGTGCAGATTTGTGTTTTCTTCATGTACATGAAATATTATATGAGAACATCTATTCCACCGTAGAAAGAAGATATAATTATTTTTCGGAAGAATGGTTTTTAAAATGGATATTTGTGAACTTTCATAGATATAAGTAGTTTTTTGGAAGAATGGCTTAATATGGATTTCTTGTGGTGTTCTCAGAATTTTATTCTCTCTATGACCCCCATGGTATAAACAGTAATCATCAAACTCCTTACTGCAATATTCACCTCCATTGTCTGATCTGAGACACTTCAATCATTTTCCTGTCTCATTCTCAACCAAATCTTTCCATTTCTTGAAAGTATTAAAAATATCATATTTTTGTCTAATGCAATAAACCCAAGTTTTTCTAGTTGCATAATCAATAAAAGTAACATAATAACGAGAGCCACCAAGAGATGATACATGAGATGGTCCCCATACATATGTATGCACAAGATCCAACCTTTCACTCTTCTTTTCTTTTCCGACTCTTAGAAATCTGAGTCTCTTATGTTTTCCATAAACACAATGCTCACAGAAATCCAAATCAATTTGTTTAAGATCTCACAAAAAAATTATTTTGTGAAGTATCTCCATCCCCTTCTCACTCATGTGTCCAAGACTATGATGCCACAGTGTTGTATCCACTCCTATATAAGCTAAAGAGATAGAACAATCAATATTTCCAGTACATAAATAAAATGACTTACCTTCTCTCATTTTTATATCACCAATGCTCCTTTGGTGACCTTCCACACATTATCTGTAAATATGGATATACAACCTTCACTTGCCAACTGCCCCGTTGAAATTAGATTTTTCCTTAGATATCAAACATGTCTTACCTCTTTCATTAGACATTGGTTTCCATTGATTTTCTTTACTTTTACCTTTCCCATTCCAACAATTTTGCATGGTGCATCATCACCCAAATGACCCTGTCCAAAATCAACTTGAACATAATCTAGAAAATGTTTCCTATGAGGTGTGGCATAAAATGAAGCCCTTGAATCTACTACCCAAGTCTCATAAATATTATCTATAGAAATAATCAAAGAATGTTGCAACACATCACCTTTTACATTTGCTTCCTGATTTTTCTCCTCTTGTCCATCTATTTGTTTATTTGGAGCTTTGTAGTCTTTCTTCAGATGTCCTTTCTTCCCACAATTCCAACACTCTATCTTTCCAAATATGGATTTAGATCTTCCCTTCTTAGAATTATCACGGTACCCTGAGCCATATCCTCTATCCTTTTGTCTTCCCCCATTCTCCATGTTTAACGCATTACCTGATGTCTCACTTGTGCTTTTCCTTCACATTTCCTCACTAAGGATAACACCAACAAAATCATAAAATTTTAAAGTTTTTGAAACAAAGATTGAGTTAATTACATCCATGACCAAACCATTTCATCTTTCTGGCAATGAGCACAAGATTACAAGAGCCCTGAACTCATCATCAAAGTCCACTTTTACATAACTTAGTTGATTAGTAACTGTATTAAATTAATTTAAATGATCTGCAACAGACCCACCTTCTGACATATTCATGTTAAATAATCTCTTCATTATAAATACCTTATTTTACATCGAGGGTTTTTCATACATTTTATCTAATGTGTCAATCAACTCCTTCATTGTCGTTTCTTTCAAAATATTGAAAGTCACTGACACTACCAGGCTCAGCCCTATCGTTCCTAGTGTCTTTCTGTCAAGAACCTACCATTATTCATCCTTCATTATCATTGGATTATTTTCTATTCCACCCAATGGTAGGAATATATACTTCTGACATAAATAATATTCCATCTGCATCTTCCATAACTTGCAGTTTTGGCCATTAAATTTCTTCACCCTAAACTTTTCATATTCTACCATTGCTCCCACTGGAACCATGAACCCTATTTTCCTACGAGTTACCTTTTCCTCTGATACCAGTTGTTAGAAAAACAATATCACAGAGAAATAAAATAAAACAAATGAGGAGATAAAACACAAAAGATACACAATATAATAGAGGCATAGATATACGTGGTTCACCCAGTGTGGGCTACGTCCACCAGAGAAACTGTCATGTCCTTCCTTTATTATTATCCAACAAATGAAGGGATACAACCTACATCAGAACTGTTGTAACTTCCTCCTCTTTCTCTCACAGTCTCCTATCTCAGAATACAATATCCGCAATGATCCATAGCTGCAATAAATTTTCCTCATAACAAAGGGTTTCCTTCTAGGGAAAAAAACCCTAACATAACTTCTACCATCATATCTTTGACCTTATAATGAATGGTCCAAATTTATAATGAAATTACAATATACATTTACAAGAATTTTTTTCCTTCAGAGGGCCTCTTTCCCCAGACCCACAGCGAGAGGGATGGACCTCGCAGAGGGGATAACTCCCCTCTACACTCCCCCACGTGGAGGAGTGTACGTTCTTCCAGTGTGTAAAATATTCATGGGGTATAAACACGACTAAAAATAAAGACCTTTGAATCAAGAAGATAATCAGGCTCCACAACCAACACATACTAGAGTCGATCTAGATACATTTCTTCTCATCATGTTGAAAACCACATCCCTTGGACTCACACATTTTTTGTTTTTATTTGTTGAAATTTTCTTTCAATTGGTCACATTACTTAACCACCACTATTTTTTTGTTTTTGTTGACCATTGGGCCAAGAGTTCCTTATTAAAAATCATTAGTTTATGTGCCTTACAACTATTTTTCCCTAGTAGGGGGCATACTGAGTGTATACCATTACATCCCTTAGCTAAGGGAATCATTCCAACCACTTCTAGACAGCCCCATTGGAATTACTAGGAGGTTTCTTGTCTTTTGAAAGATCCATTCTAGACCAATCTTGTTGAAATTATCTAGAAAGATATATCCCTTCTCCTATCCTAACCAGCCCCATTGGAATTATTAGGAGGGGTTCTCTCATAGTAACCTTCTCACCAGAACCATTGGCATTATGATGAGGATTTGTCCTCTAGTTCCCTATACAAACCAACCCCATCAGCATTGTTAGTTGGGAGGTTATGTCTTATTTAGTTATTTAGTTCTTTACTGACCAACCCCATTGTAATTATAAAGAAACTCCCATTAGTTAGAGTATCTCCTAGCTAGCCCCATTGGAATAACTAGGATATTTTTCTTGATTATATGTTTTTCCGCTCATCTTTTCTGATTGGTATTACCCAGAATAATTTTTACCATTTTATTTATTCCTATACAACCCCATTAGTATTACTAGGAAGAATATCCCTTATGTGTTATTTCCTCCTAACTATCCCCATTGGCATGGCTAGGAAGAATTTCCACTTGGGTTCACTTTCCTATACAACCTCAATGGTAGTTCTGAGAGGCTCCCCCCCCATATTATCCTCCCCATCGCTCATGTCAAACCCCATCGACACTTCAAGGAAGGATCCATTTTCTATTGGGTAATCTCCTCCACTAGGAATCCACTTGGAAACTATGTTTTTAAACACATTGGTGAGTAACTTTTTATTGTTCACACACTCATTTTCCCCTTAGAAACATCCATATGTTTTCCTTGTTAAAATCATATATGATGAGTCAGTCCTCCATCTGTCATACCCATCACATGTTCCCCAACTACCCATCTATAGTTTTACAACTAATACATTTGACAAACATTTTTCCCAGTCACCCACCATCCTTATGGATGTCTTTAGTTGCTACCATATTAGCCCTGCATTTATTCTCTGAACAAGAGAAGTTGTGAGTTCACCTATATTTTCCTTCCATCAATTCCTTGGTGTCAATCCCCATCACTCAAATTATGTTTTCCAACTCATGTTGGTCCATTGGTGATTCCTTCTCCTTGTTCCAACATGCTCCCCTCTATCGACTTCAACACTTGTATTCTAGAGGGTTGGGCTAGAATATTTCTACCTTGGATGCCTCCTTATCCTTGGTGCCTTGGTTGTCTTCATGTTGCCTTTTATGTGCTCTACTTCATCCCCTTTTCTCACATTTGAGATTCATACACTTGATAGTTAAGTGATATAGTTCTTGATGCCAATATCTAGGACTTGTGTGAGATGTTACAAACCTAAGGAGGGGTTTTCCCTATAGCTATCTCGCTGCATGTGTTGGTTTAAACACATTATTATATAGTTCTAGCTTCACATGTTGTTCTTTGGATATCGATCCTATAGATACTCTGTCACCATTAGGCCCCTATGGACTTTCCCCTATTGAATTAAACACATTTGTTCTAGGGGATGTCTTTTGTACATTTGTACCTATCGCCTAGCTAGTGGGTGACCTTGGAACATGATGAGAGAGTCCTCATTTCTCTCATATCTGATCAAATATCATGTACTCACACTATTGATATTTGTACATGCATATATGATTAATATTTACATGTAGTTCCTCATATTTTCTTGGATCTGTGTTGCCATTCTAAGAGCCCCATGATGAGTTTGCCATTAGTATGTTCATGAAATATTTGTGGAGCCTCATTCATGTTAAATAGGGCTTCTTAGGTTGTTTCCAATGCCTTTCTTTAGCATGAGGGGGTATCAATTCTTATGTACTCAGTTAAGCCAAAGTTGGGATGTGTTTCATATTTTCCCTTCCTGATATTGTAGATGAGACCGATATTATCATGTTGATGTATTGTTGCTATATTTTCTAGTGTCATGGTGTATTCGAGACTCCTTTATAGTCTTCTTATTTGATCTAATGAGTGTTCTATATGATTATGTGTATGCCTACCTCATCCCATTTAGATCATATTACTCCCCACTTGGTTAGCCTTTATTGATAGGTGGTTTTCTATGGCCTCTTCACTAGTTGGGATTTCTTTTCTTTTCCCACGGTATCACATCTCCTATTCGGTTAACACATATCCCAATGAGAGAAAACTATAATGTTTTCGGTCATATTATTGGATCCTAACCTTAGACATTAGGGGGACTCTATTATCACCATTTATTCACACATTTGGCCCAAAAGGATACGTATTATCAATATACATTGGCATATCCTATGCATCCCTCGTCAAACATATTTTCACACCATTATTCCTTTATTTAACTTAGGAAAACCCCTTTTTCCTAATTAATTTCACACCATTATTCCCTTGCATAACTTAGGAAAACCACCTTTTCCTAAGTTATTTCACTTTAATAACCCATAATCCACTTTTATTCATTTTCCCCTCTTTATTTTATTCAAATTAAAAGGAAAATACAAATTAGTTGCTAAAATTGATTTGGTCAAATATAATATTTTATTATTTTGACCATATCAAGGATAACCACTACTTTCCCTATAAAATAAAGAGAGCCGTACCATTTTCCATGAGAGCACTGAGATGTTGCCAAAATTTCCACTCATCTTTTATATTTATCTCAATTTGTTACTTTCATCCAAGAGGAGAATCTAGCCAATGATTCCATACATCTAGGAAATAAAGAATAACCCTCCCACAGAGAGGCCCCTAGGAAAAATTTGTCTTCACATGTTTATCCACATGTGTTATTTATATTATTCTTTCCATTGGGTATATAAATTGATCACATTCTTTGGATATTTCTACTACATTTTGCAGCTGGTAAATCTTTTGTTTTATTTCTGTTATGGTAGATTTATATCTAAAGGAATGTGTATCCATCAATTAAAATAAGTTTTATTTTCTTTTTACCCAGTATTTTTCGTGATCTAGAACAACCACTAGAGGGGAAAATATACTCACCATTGCTAGAGGTTTTCTACGACAAATATCATACTACATTTTTCATTTCATAAACAATTCCAAAATCTAAAGTAATGGTAGCTAGGATAGAATCTGAATGGGTTTCCTATTCCAAATGGTGTGAATTATAATTGGGACCTTACATCAGAGATAATGCTTTGTGGTTGAGTAAGTCACTTTTCCTCCAATGACACTATGGTATAGTTTTTTTAATTATGGTTAAATTATATTGTTTGTAACTAACATTGTTTATTCTATGTTGACTTTGGTTGACTATAAGTGACATTAATTGACTATGATTTATCTTGGTTGATAGGGTTTACTTTGGTTAACTATGGTTGAATAGAAAATAACTTAGTTTAGTTGGTGATTGTTGTATAATGGATGGATTTTGTTAAGTATGGTTGACCCTACTGCATATTGGTTGAGAACAATATGATTCTAGTAGACTAGAATGATTGTTCTTACATTAGTTTATTATAGGTTACTATGGATGATATTTCTTGACTACCAACGACTTTGGTTGATATGATGAATATTTTTAATATGGTTTACTCATGGTTAAATATATGATCTATATATTTGATTATAATATTATGGTTAGTGATAAGTGATTATGGTTGACTATCATTGTTTTATGGTTTACTCTATTTAAATATGGTTGACTTGAATTTGCATTAGTTAACTATGGTAGGATTTGGTTAATTATTTTGTTTTTAGATGAATTTGGTTGATTGAGGTTGAATTTGGTTGACTACAAGTGACATTGGTTGAGTATGCTTAATATTAAATTTGATTATGTTTTACTATCATTGATTTTGGTTAACTATAGCTCACTTACTATTGGTAAATTACAATTGAATGTGGTCGATTTTTTTTAATATGGTAGGTTTGGGTCACCTATGAATGAATATGGTCAAGTCTACTTTAATCTAGTTGATTTTGGTTGAATATGGTTAACTATAGGTGATTGTGATTGAATAAGGTTGAGTTTTTAAAACTTGTGTTGTCTTTTGTAGTCAATATATTTGACTTTGGCTGATTATGGGTGATTTTGGTGGAATATAATACATCGTCTTTGAAGATAAGTGAATTGTAATGAATCTGATTGATTATTGTTCTTAATGGTTTAGTATGGGTTGATATAGCTTGACTATATTTCAGTTTGGTAGACCATGGTTGAGTCTATTCTATTGTGGTCAACTTCAGTGACTATAATTTAATAGGGTTGAGTATAAGTGAGTGTGGTTCATTATGGTTGTATCATTGATTAAATTAGTTAATTATCATTGACTTTATTTGATGTCATTTAATCACGGTAGGGTTCTAGTTTATTTTATTGATTATTATTAGTTCTTTTTATTATACGTGACTTTAGGGTGAATCCATGAAGTTAGGTAACATGTTTTGGCAAGCGAGAGAGTGAAACGGTGGATTTTTTTACCCTTGATAATGCTAATTTAAATTTATGTATTGTGGTATTGATAGCTCAATTAAGAACTTTTAAATAAGCCCTTGATTGAGTGTTCTTGACTAATAAAAAAAACTCTCAATCAATTGAGAGCTTGGACTTCGATCAAGCTATAGATCTTGATCGAACTCTATGATTGATTGAGGTCCCTTTATTTTATAAATAAATGAAACATGGGCCCTTGAATTAGGTATGGCACCAATATATGTGGATTTTATGAACTTTATAGGATATGGTAATGAAGCAAACAAATTTTATACATAGCCTTGAATTTGGAGATAATGGAATAAAAATGATATAGAAAGGAGTGCTAAGAAACATTTGAGATAGTCATGGAAATTTTTTTGAGATCCATGATGGGTTAATTATTTAGAGAAATATGGAAATGTTATTTTTAGGTGGATAGAGGAATGAGTTGAAGCTAAGAGTAATCAAGTAAATCTAGAAAGAATAGTGAAGCACATGCTTTCTCACTTTTAATTGGGGTATTAAGAAAAGTGTATGTCTAGAAAGAATAGTGAAGCACATGCTTTCTCACTTTTAATTGGGGTATTAAGAAAAGTGTAGGTTATTTCTAGATGGTAATCCTTTTAGAAAAAACAATTGATTTATTTTGTAAAGAAACAATCTTACTTAAGGATTGGATTAAAAATACATAGATAGTCTTTGTAATTTAGAAGAAAAATTTGTTCATGTAGTGAAGACAACATAATATCATAGTGTATTCTTGGTATTTTCTATACCTACTATCCCATTTCTATTACAATATGATGGGTGCTTGTCATGGTGTATGTCTTTAGATATGAGGAATTACTGAATATCGCTATTGTTTATTTAATTATAGCATATATGTGTATTCTCCTCAATGGCTAATTACTTGCAAACCTACATGGTTACGACATAGAACCATGTATGGTACTGCAAAATCTTCATATGTGATTTACTTGTTATCACTCTTGGAATAAGTATATTAGTACTAAATGAATGACATGTATCTAATGTGGAATGCACAAAGCTTTTTCTCTGATGCTAAAGAATGAAATGATGATAAAGAATGAAAGGACTACTACGTTGTTGGTCTTTGTCTTCAAGTACAATGGAGATATTCATACCATCAATGCATGGATGTAACGACCCTCCTCGTTACGCCGATAAACCTCTTATATCAAGTGCAAAAATTTTATTTTTTGTGTGTGTGTGTGCACGCATGTGTACAAGGATAATAGATACATTCGACTCTGTGTCACCATACGACGATGAACATGACACATGCAAGGTAATGACAACATAAGATCTAAGACACACATATACATCTCCCCACAATGAACAACGATCAACCAACATAATAAATAGAATGACTACCCGCTCGTCACAAGTTTACCAAGACTTCTAAGCTAAAGACAAAAACATAACCATCTAGATCTGCAACAACACAATTATATACATTAAGGAATTTCACAATAGTGCATCATTACTTACACGCTACTACTATTACCGCATTGCAAAGAAGGTAGTACCTTTAATCAAAATGAGACATTGGAAACTAGTATAGCAAATAAAGTAATTAACAAGACAATAATTTAACCATTGATATAGCCAAACCAAGTTATCAAATTTTAAGGCAAAGGCCTTAGTGATCCATAATATCTCATTAAATTTCTCACTATACTAGTGCTGTATTGCCTTTGGAAGTGTATCTTTAATCAATTTATAAGACATCGACAATTAATATAACCAGTAAGGCATTTATCATGAAAATAATACAACCGTTAATATAATAGCTAACATGATTATCTACATTAAGGCTAAAGCATTATTGAGACATTATTAACTCTAAATTCATTAAATTACTCACCACTTAAAAGTCATTAAGAAGCTACTATTCTCCCTTCTTATACCCATTAATGAGATATTAAATTCCAAAAGTAAATATAGCCATAATCCCCTTTCTATTATTATAAATACATCCCAAGGGTCTTGACCATTCCCCTGTTCTCAGTAATAGGTTATAATTAAAGGAAACCAAATTTACATGAACGCTGGTAAGTCGCCCAAGGATAAATCTAAGGGATCTCGATAACACCATTCCTTAATTTAAGGTTAGCATCCAGGTAGGCCTGAATTCCTTAGTGTGCAATATCATATGATTAAAATAGATCAACACGATGCTAAGTGAGGAGGGATTAAATGAGGGAGAGTAACAATTTCTTCTCACCCACTCTCTCTCTATAAGTCCAAGTGTCACAATTTTAGATCTGGCCATTATTAAGACAATATCCCCATTATAATTAAACTGTATCTAAATGTAATAGAAAGATATTCAATTAGTAATGAGACAATAATCAATGATATTAAAATCATGCTCAAATTTATAATAGAACCATACCCACTACGCCAACACCCACCAAACATTTATAAAAACAACACAATTAGATTAAAACCATACACGGTCCGAGTAAAATGCAATTAGTTAAATGAATAAAAACAGATTTGCAAACCTTCAAGCATAAGACACAGGTAACAGTTTTAATGGTTAAGATGCAGGAATGTCCTCCGTGTGGAACGCGCATAGGCAGAGCATGGAGATGTAGGGATAAAAAAAAAAGAAGGTAAAACACTAACAGTGCGAGATTAAGATATTAAGGAATAAATAATTGTGCGGCATAAACGATTGATGAATAATGAACAGTGCGGCATTAAAAGGGATTTAATTAATTACTAAAACAACTGAATTGCTACAGAAATTCCAGGAGGGGTTACCAGGCTGTCAGCGAAGGTCTGGGGAGATAGCTCACGGCTGTCAGAGAATCAAAACCACGCCTTCCGTTTCAGTCGCTGGACGCGAATCTGGAAACGCTGTACACATAGTCTGGGGAAAGCTGCCCAATCCAACACGACGGGCGGTTTGAAGGGGAAAATCACTAGTGTAATCCATCGTAGAGATAGAAATTGATACGAAAGGTTAGGCATTCCGAGTTAAGGTAAAAAGAATGAAACACAAGGGAAGACGCAGAGATCGGAATACGCCTGTCATCAGACGCAGCAAGAATTCAATCTTCACCTCGATGAGAAGACGCGTTAGGGAATGGCTACGCAACCTGAAATGAAGAGAAGGAATTCTAAACTAAACCAGGTTTAACATTCAACTTCTGTTCTTGGGTCGCTACCTCAGGAATTTCCGAAGTGCATACAAATTGCAAGGTTAAAAAGGAGCGCATTAGGTTATGGGTTTAAGAAATGTGTAATAACGTGTGAGAGAGTAAATAGTAATGAAATTTGGCAGGGTTGTTCCATCCATTCCAGGTGACCAGAGTTTAATGACTGTCCTAAGGTTAGGCAAGGAACCTTTAGTCCTACAATGCGAGGAAGAGATACATCACAAGAATTACATTGCAAAAAAAAATGCATGGCTTAAATTCTAACCCTAAAAAGCATAGTAACAAGGAATTACAGCCCAAAACCTGCGAATAGTAACTAAGATTTCTTCAGAATTTACCCACTCCATTTTTATAAAAAGCCTCCAAATTTACACTGATTTTTGGGTGGTGGACATCCCTGAGAGATGGCCTCCGCAAGCGCCACTATGGAAATCATTGAGAATTTTGTGAGCTTCGTCGATGGACAAACATCAATGAAGGATGGTGTCGACCCCTCGCCGATATAAGATGTCACTGATAAGGAGATATCGAGGGGCTTGATGGAAAATACGCCAATGATCGTCCCTGGAGAGGTGATTTCCAAACTTCTATCTTTCGAGGTAGATGAGGAAGTCGTCGTACTAGGGATCATCCGAGGGGTTGTAGAAGAGGTGTTCGTCGGGGAAGTCTGTATTGACGGGTGAACTGGTAGTTTCTGAGGGAAATGTCATAATGCATTTGGTGAGTATAAGGGATTTATTTCTCTCGGGTGTTGAAAATTCAAGGTCGTACTCCTGAAGGATGATGATCCATCGACAAAATTTACCATTAATTTGTCGACGACTGAGCAAGTATTGCATGGGGTTGGAATCTGCTACGAATTTGGTAGTGCGAAGAAGGATGTAATGGCACAATTTCTGGACTACAAGGACAACTGCAAGGGCATTTTTATCTTCGTGATTGTACTTTAGAGGTGTTCCTGAAAGATTTTTACTAATATAGTAAATGACATGCTCACAACCACCATCCCCTAATTGAACGAGAACTCCTACCACTAAGACGACTGAGGCCGATAAGTATAGGATATAGTCGCAATTATATTCAGGTGGACTAATCAAGGGGGCGTTGGAGAGCACCTATTTTAAATCATCAAAAGAAGTTTGGGCATGTTCATCCAATTGGAATGGGATATTGTGACGCAATAAATGAAGGAAACCATGTGCACGAGTGGCGTAATCAGGGACAAAGCATCGTAGAAAGTTATCTTTTCCTTGTAGGATTTGGAGTTGGCATAAATTCCGAGGTGGTGAAATTTTGGTGATGGATTGGACCTTGAGGGGGTCAATGGTGATGCTGCATTGGGAAATGATGAACCCAAGGAGGCAGCCGACGGTGACGCAAAATACGCACTTGAGGGGGTTCAAGCGTATTTTTTTACTGACGACACCTATGAAAGATGACGTGTAATTCATCTATATGTTAAGTGCATTTCTTATAGAGAGCGGTGATATCGTCTAAGTAGGCAAGGATGATGCAAGCCAGATCATGAAAAATGTATGTCATGGCCCATTGGAATGTCGCACTGGTATTCTTGAGGCCGAAAGGCATGACATGATATGAAAAAGTACCCCAGGGATTAGTGAATGCAGTTTTGTACTGATCGGTTGGGCGAACTAGGATTTGGTTGTAGCTAGAGAAACTGTCCATGAAGGAAAAAGCCTCGTGGCTGTCACAATCATCGATAATTTTGTCTATAAAAGGCGTTGGAAAATTGTCTTTGGGACAGGCGTGATTGAGATCACGAAAGTCAGTGCATACGCAAATAGTGCCTTGTTTTTTGTTGATAGGGATGGGGTTGGAGACCCATAACGTATATGTGATAGGGTATATGAACCCTGCAATGCATAATTTTTCAATCTCGACTTTGATGGCCACTACTTTGGATGGGTGTAATGGACATTGCTTTTGTCATATAGGGGTGATATCAGGCCATGTGTCTATCCGATGTTTGACAATAGAGGGATAGAGGCCGAACATCTCTATGTATGACCAGGAAAATAAGTCTCGGTATTCCTGGAAGAGATATTTGTAGGCTATGAGTTCTTCAGGAGAGCATGCGGCACCAATGATGATTTCCTCTATGATTCCAAGTTTGATGGAAATATCAATTTTGACAGTGGGGGAAATGTTAGCCATGTTTCCTTCTTCAAAAGCGTTGGGGACAAGGATAGGATTATTGAACCAGTCTATATGCCCTGATGGGATAAAATATTTATTTTTGATCGCGTATATGGAGTCTTGACTCGGGGGCTTAAAGGATTTCTGCGAGAGAAAGAGTGCTCTATGATGGAGAGCATTCCATGGGCAATCGGGGGTAGTTAATTCCTCGAGGATTTCTTCGTCACCGTGGAACTGGTGAGAATATAAGGGATCCTGGGGAGTAACACTGGTGGATGTTAGTGTATGATTATCTTCTGGTGGTCAAGATGTAGGGGAGGCGCAAGGAGGTAGCGATGGTTTGCTCAACATAAACCAAATATCGAGATACTGGGGGTTGAAAATTGTAGTCGAGCATAAGATTTTCGTGGGGAAATGAACGGGAGAATTAGGGGAATTTGGGGGAAAATACTCATATAACCTATCTGTGAACCATGGAGGAGTGGGAAGTGCCTCAGGTTCAGGAGAGAAAATATGAACAACATCAAAGGATGGAGTAGGGATAGTCACTAGGACCTTTGGCTGTGAGGTAGGTGTAGGATTCTGAATAAGGGCCATTTGGCGACGCCTGTATTCAAGGATCATAGGACATTGGTATGTGAAATGATTCAATGATTCACAAAGAGAGCAAGGGAATATCATCCGTTCATTAACTGAAGTCGTGACATAGTGGGTGTTTGTGATAGGATTACTTGATGACACAGATGGGGAGGACTGTTGCTGAAACCTTTGGCATACTGTCGTTAGTTTTTGTTGAAATTGAGGTAGTGCAGGGAAATCGTGGGTATAATGGCCATACTCTAAACAGATGGCATAGGCGAATTTGGTTCGCAACCCTATGTTACATGTAGTTGGATTTGTGGTGGAGGTACTAGGTGCATTGGGTGTAGTGATGAGTGGTCTGGTTTATCGAGGAAGTTGTATTAAATTGAGTAACTCGAGGAGAGAGGGACATCGATTGGTGGGGTTTCCTTCTTTCTCGCATAGTGCGCAAGGAATTTGAACTCAAGGGGGAAGTAGAGTGGTGGGATATTTCTTCTTTCTTCTACCCCCAGTTGTGGAGGTGGTGCTAGCGAGTGGGGGTGAGGGTGGTGCGGTTGGAGTGAGGATTGGTATCTGCATTGGGATTTTCTCTGTTTGGGGAGGGAGGGATGGTTGAGGAACCATATTAGATGGGTGAAGATACCAAACTGGGATGCCAAGTACCATGTTAGGTAGAGTAAGTGTTGCGGCTACCTAGAAATCTTGTATGCCCGATGGGGGGTAGAAGAAGGGGATTTCAGTAATGGATTGTGGGACTCTCTCCCAAACTAGGATGTGACTCTGGGGGAGAGGGATATCAGGAACAATTGGTGATGGATATTTCTCAGATGGATATTTGAAAATGTATGAGCAGGGGTGCTCTATGGTATGTCCCTATCAAGGATGGATATTTGAAAATGTATGAGCAGGGGTGCTCTATGGTATGTCCCTATCAAGGATGGATATTTGAAAATGAGGGGGCCCATCTTGATGAGTGGGTAGACATCAAGATTAGTGTGGACAAAAGGAAAGATGTTATCGATGTTGGAGGAAGGGTTAGGCTCGTAATGTGAAACCTGATCGATGGTGATGATCATCCCATTGTGGGGGAACATCATCATTCGAAACAAAGAAGAGGTTATTGCCTTCATAGCATACATGTATCTACGTCCGAACAAGATATTTTAATCGAGCGGGGCATCGATAACTTCAATGTCGATAAGGATGGGTTTTCCCCCAAGTTCGGTGGGGACATTTTGAAAGATCCCTTCAAGAGAGGATGGTCTTCCATCGTAATCTCTCAAAGTGATGGTGGATGGTATTAGCTTGGGAGAGCCGAGTTTCTTCCATACTATTTTGGCCATGATGCATGTGGATGCACCTTCATCCATTATGCATTGATGAACTGTGATGTTCCAAATTTTGATTGGTATCTGGAAAGATACCAAAGCAAGGAGATGGGGCTCTCCATAATCTAGATCAAATGTGATGATTCTAGTATTAGCAGGGTCAACTACCCCCAGGGAGGAGAGTAAGGACTTCTATTGAGTGGAACAAGATTGGCGGACTTCCAAGACTAACATGGCAGTAGGGGTTTGTGCTAGGTCATCAACCAAACTGTAATTATTTGCTTCCCTAGCCTAAGGGTTGTTGACATTCCGACATAAGGGGATACGAGGAATACGAAGGGGGGTCTCAGTGTTTGGGTGCAAAATCATCAGAGTTGGTCCCATTGTAACCAAAACTACGTTCGATGTGGTGGGAGTAGATTCAGGGGAACGTTGTATTGACGACTGCGCGTTTGTAGAATAACTTCCTCTTCACTAGTGAGGTGGATAGTGTGATCCACAGGGGTGCTAGGGTTTTGATACTGTCCCATATGTGGTTGGGCAGGGTGCATATTTTGTTGGGTGTTCATCACACCTTGGTGTGGAATCAAGTTTTGCAACACCGTCGGGGGTGGTTGTTGCACATACTATTGTGGGGCTTGCTGGGGGGCAGGCGGTGCTGGGGGATGGGGTCCGTTCATGGATTCTTTCATCTGTTTAAAGTCAACAATTTGGGGGCAATGGTGAGTATGATGTCCATACTCACCACAAAGGGAACAAGGGAAGTTTGTTTGGAGGTTGTTGCTATTCTTCCCTTGGCGTTTGTTGTTACTTCCCTCTTGGGGGTTCTGGTTCCCTTGATTCTAATTTCCCCCAATAGGTTGGTTTTGTTGGGGGTTGTTTCCTCCTGGTCTGGGATTATTATTGTTTCATTTTTTTACTTTCTTTTTGGCATTATTCAACTGATGGGACAGATTTGTTGTATTCAGTTGTTCAAAATTTTGAAACTGCTGAATGGGAGAGGGTTGAACAAAGTTAACCTCGGCATGTGGCTGCCCTGGTGGTGGGGCCATGGGTTAGAGAGGGCCAAGAAATGGAAAGTACAGATTATTTTGTGGCAATGATCTGTATGGTACATATGAAGGTGTGATACTTTGACTAGTGCTTAGGGTGTAAGTTGAGGTAGAGGGGGTACCATAACTTGGTTGTATAGCCAGACGCATCATGGGTGTTGATGTGGGTCCACTCGTGGGTGGAGGGGGTACCATAGGGTATGGTTGTTAGTAAGGAGGAGGAGGGTAATAAGGGGGTACGTCGTATATCGGTGGATGGTGGGGTGTACCATACATGGGTGGGGATTGGATGTACGTATTGTGGTGTGTTGTGGTACCAATCAATCCGTCCGCTGAGTGAGACATCCCAAGCTTGTCTTGGTCGAATGGTATGGGTCTTGGGATGTTATGTAGTATTTTGTATAAGTATCCCGACTACAAATAAATGAGGTCATACTGTTGAGCCTTGCTGATGGCTTCCTCTTCAGATTGGGGTAAGGTGGAGGCCACATCCTTATCAAGGAGGGAGACAAGTGATCTGAGAAACCAATTGAGGCATTGTTGCTTGGTGGTTTTTTCTTTGCATAAGCTACGTCCCTGATGCCATTCGTGAATGTGGTCAGTGATATGTGTGGCTGAGGTTTGTTTAAACTCCGACAGAAGTTCGAGACCATTTGCATGGCAGATTGGTAGTTGAAAGAAGGTAAAAAATGCTTTGGCCAATGATTCAAAAGTCACATGGGACCCTGATTTTTCATCTACATACCACTTGGCTGATGGGCTAGTGAGTGTGTGTTGGAATAATCTTAATCAGACTGAGTTGTCCATGATGTTGTTTAAAGAGAACCATAAGTGGAAAGTCATGACATGGTTGGCAGGGTCATCTCCCGCCTTTCCTTCAAATTTGGGGATGTTTGAAGGTAGTTTAGTGGGCATTGCAGGCCATGTGGGGTCATGCAATATAGGATCATTTGTGATCCTTCTTAGATCTGGTATGTTGAGGGAGGCCAAGTATGGCATATAGAGTGGTGGTGTAGGATTAGTTCTAGCCATGGTGTGAGTGGTTTCTGTACCTGACTCGTGAGGGGGGCTAGGTGCGGTGGTACTTCCTCCTTGGGAAGAAGTGTGCCCCCCACTTCCTTGTAAAGGAAAGCTAGTATATGGTTGACCTTGGGAAGTGGACCCAAGTAAAGTGGAATGAAGAAAAAATGATCCCAATATAGTATCACTCATGGGGGTGTGAGAGGGTTGAGCCTATGAGTTGGTAAGACTAGGAACTCCTCCTCAAATATGATATATTTCACAAGAGTATGGAACGATAGGGGTTATGTGGATCCCCTATGATGTCCGACTAGAAAAAGGAATGTACAACTATGATGCAGGAGCATCGCCAACATCAAGCGAGCCAGTGCAAAGGCACCGGACAGTTGGACAAGCCCAGCCCAAATTTTGAAAATTGTCTTGAAGTTGATGCGCCAAACCTTAAATGTGATAGTTAATTAAAGGAACCCTTGTATAATGTAAATGGACCTTGAGAGATTCGCTCTCGTCCTTAGTAGATAGAAGGCATTTATGAAATTAAATGTAAATCAGGTAGAATTGAATGTGTAGATTAGACAGCTTGAGAGCGCAAGAGGGAAACGAGATATAGACACCCTCATTGTACATTGTAACATTATCCTGAGAGAAGAGCATGATACATAAGAGAAAGAGAGCATAAAAGATTGTGAAGATCATAGAAGAGAAGCAAAGAGATGTGTAAGAACACCCATGTATAGATATTTGAACTAATAGAAAGATTTGGTTCAAATTCATGGCGTCGTGTTTACTCTCTGTGCATGTATGTTGAATGTTATGCTCATGAATGTTTACTTCCTGTTATACATTTTCTTTATATGTTGTGTATTTTATTTCATGTTTGAGTTTGAAGTATGAGAGGAAGTAGGAATGAGTTTCAATTGTTTCTCTATCTGAGAAAGAGTTCCTGCAAGGAGTGCAGTTGAAGTTGTCTGCAAGGAGTGCATTGATAGAGGGTTCAGATAGGGTAACCTTTGTTCTCATTCACCCATACGTGAAATTGGGGTACAAGATACGTGCAAGGAGTGCGCAGGCCGAGGGAAGTCTCAGGGTTGTGAACCTGAGCAAGACATTGAGAGACTGCTACTGTAGGAGTGTGCATAGTCAAAGTATTCAACACTTGAAAGTGTTTGAAGTTTGTCACAAGGAGTGCATGCAAAGGTTTTTCTTTCCAAGGACTTGAAGCCGTGGAAAATCTCAGGAAGGATAAGGCCTTCAAACTCGTTGAAGGACAGCACAGGGAAGTTGCGACTGGAAGCATTAAAGAAGGCATCGCAATTTTGCACCGTAGGAGGACAAGTTCGTGGTGGAGCACTTAGTTGATTCGTAGGAAATCGTCAAGGGAGGAACGGACGATCGGAATTCTCTGAGGATATTTCACGAAATCTCATGAGCTGTTAGATTTCACAGAGGAGAAGGAGAAATACCGCGAGCATATTCAGGAGGTTCTAAGATCAGGAGGGGTAGAACCATCAATCCAAGGCAAGCGAGGGCCGTTGGATTTACACGTGACTTTATATTTCGGGGTTTCGTAGGTGGAAGTCTCGTAACTATTGCAACGGGAATCGTGAAATCATGAAACGCGAAGTACCGATAGTGGAAAGGACAATGTGGGGCTAGGAGAGTCAAGTGAGGTCGACAGGTGGCGCTCTATCAACGCGTGAGTCAACTCTATTGACCGTTTCAGGATTTTGTGGGTCGAAGTTCCGAACACAATGCATCAGGATTCGCGATCTCGTGAAGTCTGAAATCCCGATGGAGTGGGAGGCGTTGAAAATTCAACCCCGTGAATATATCGGAGTTTCGGCATATCGAGATTTGGGAGTCGAGGAGACAAGTCACTCGACAGCGCGATCGCCGAAATCACGATAAGGAAAGTCCCGAAAGAGAAGAGGAAAAGATCAACATTGACTGTTATCAGGTTTAGGGGGTTCGAGAGACCAACGCTTGACCCTCGGATTCACGAAGTTGCAAAACCCGATCTCCTAAGTGCAAAGAGGGGATCCCGCGAGAATTACTGTGGGTGCAGATTTCCCGATAGGGAAATAGAAGAACCGTTTAGAGTGCTTCGGTCCAATAGAGAGGAAAGATCATGTGCTGACGTGGACCTTTCGACCTGCGGGTTGTGGAGGGAGCGTGCGTTGGCGTCAAACTGGTGATGAGAGTAATAAATGAACAAGAGACTTTGTATAACTTGGATCTTCACAATATATCTCACAATCGTTTTGTAATCACAAGATCATCATACATAAATCAATTTGAAAAAGAAGCATATATGTGGGTAGGTGGATTTTTTCCATGTGGGAGAAAAAAGAAAACAAATGCTCGTGTCCTAAAAGACGTAATGTCCTTCCTCTCAAATAGAATTGGACCTTCCAATAGTACTCAATAGAGGAACTAGTGAAGGATGAAACAATCAATTATAATGAGGAGTAGATGGTGCATATCCTGAAAGAGATGGCGATATTTCCCAATAGCCACAAAAAATATGATCAAGGTGCAATTGTAGCCCACAATTGCCACCTGGGTAGATGTCCTAAAATTTTGTTACTAGGTACCTCGATGAAATTGAGACATTTAGATTTTCAGCCTCATAAATGGGTCATGGGTTAGATCCCTTCCAAGAGGTGGATGCCTCAAGGGGGGACGCATAGAACAACCGGACCTCAGCCTTCGACCCTTCACGGGTATCTCCCTGCCTTATGGTGTTGGGAACACTTGACTTAGAGGATTTAAATTTCCCTATTTGACAACTTCTAATGTTTTAAGATGTGAGAACCAGATAACGGGGAGTTATTTGGATGCCTATCCTCAATATCCTACTTAGACTAAAAACTTTCTTTTGGCACCTCCTGTGGAGTAAAACTTAGTGAGTTTTTAGAAAAAAATTAGATGTGGTTGTTTTTGAGATTGGGGGTTTGAACCAATCTCGTTCAAATTAAGTGGGAGTGGATAGTTCCTTAAAGAAAAGGGTGGGGCATTTCAGAATCCCTTTTGGGGGAAACTTACTTCAACCTCCACAATTCGAGATGAAACTATGTGAGTGAGTAGTGACTTTGTGTGTGAGTAAGTGATAAAAATGTGCCAATTTTTTAATAAGTTAGGTGTCACCTTGTAGCATGTGGACTTCCTGTGGTCCTTACAAGTCTTGAATACCTATCTTACCATATGCCATTGGTACAACCTTCTAGAATTTTAAAGTCCCTAGAGAACTAGCATGTGGACATGTGGGTCCTTACCTATCCTTTGAACTCCCTAATGTGATTTAATCTAAGAAAGCTTCAAAATACTCTCCTAGATTGTGGACATGTGGGCATGTATGGGCCCGTTACAATAACCTTTAAACTCCCCTAGTGATGTAAACTAAGAAAGTAGCTTCAAACTATCCTATCTTTACAGCATGACGGCATGTATGGGCCCTTACAAATTTAAGATGTTTTTGGAAAGAAACTAAGAGGAGTCCCAAAGGGGGTTGTTGTCCTCTACTAAATATTTTGTATTTAAGGGAGATGAACTCTTCCTTCAATCATTTTTCTGATTCTCAAGATCGCTCTATGGTGCAAGAGAAGATCATACTCTATGATTGAAATTTGATTTTTGGTCCCGATGCAAGTGTTTATATATGTGATATTGAATGATTCCAACTTAATTTTTACAATCAAAGCAAGACATCCATGTGGCAAATGAAAGAAAAAAGAGGAAAAATATGGATTTTAACCCCCTAAGTGCCTAGGTTTTGACTAACCCTTCATGTGGAGAGGGAGTCTAAGTGTGGTGCATATTACAATTTGCATAGAATCAATATTTAGAAGGCTATGGGCCTTCAAAAATACCACAAAAAAACATTACAATGTTGAATTTATGGACAGATGCACGGGTCAAAGAGTAGATAGAGGCGCATGTGGCACCAATGCACAGATAAACAACAACATGTTGGCGCATGTGAGAAGAATGCGCTGAGGAGAAAATTTCTCTTGGCGCACATGCTCGGAAGGAGCGCCCGTGGGCTAAAAAACCCGTTCATTTTTTGATACACGGCTAGGAAGAACATTTCGGATGAAATTCTCTTATCTTAGCTCTAAATTTAGATTTTTGCAGGTAGTCTTGGGCTGATTATGATCTGTGCAAGTCAGTAAACCAAAAATAAGTGCTCAAACAAACCAAATGAGGAGGAAATCGATACCTATCCCCAGTGGAGTCGCCAATCTGTTGTATCCTTTTCGTCACCTAAATGAGCAAAATAAGGACACGTACAAGCCCAGTTGGGTTAGATATACATGACATAAATGAGTGAAAGAGTTAGAAACATCAAGCACAAGAAACAAAAAAACAACTAAGCTAACGACAATTAAAGAAACTAAACTAAAGTGCATAAGGGAAATAGAACAAAAGAAAAACCGATATTCATGCCACCAATGGATAGATTGTATTAGTGGGAAAAAACCAAAGAGAAAAGGAGACTTATATGTCCCCTCTTCCTCCAAGGGAGGTCTCTTGAACCCACAATGATAGATCTCTTCTTACAAATAGAAAATTAAAAGGAAATGGTGAAGAAATACAAAGCTCATTCACTCAAGAGGTGATGTGAATAACGCAATGAAATCGTACTTATATGATCTAATGAGGAAAGAGGTTCCTTGCAGGAGAATAGAGGTAGCATAAAAATACAAATAGATTCTTGAAAATATAGTGCACCCATGGCCTCTTTTTATATAAAATCTTTGAGGAATTATCCAACCGGTCTTTAATGTGAAGAAGGGGCCCTTTAGGTCTTTGAACAACCCCCCACTCGGATTCAGCTTGGATTTGGGGGTAAAATCAACTTGGGAGCTGAACCAGAAGTGGGTGGGAGGCAGACCAAAATCATTAATGCGTCGTTCTAAAGTGTGCACGACTTTTTGCGTCCACAGTCGTGCATTGGGCGTATGTGCACTTTTTCGGCATTATCAACTGGTGCACTTGTGCACGCTTCCTTTTCATTCTGAGCGCATGCTGATTTTATAACCAATTGTATAGTTTGTGCCTTTTGGAAATGCATTTTTTGGACCATGGATGAACTAATAGGTGTTTTGGAGATGCTAGATTTATGTAACCATTTCTAGACGAAATTTTAGTGATAACACTTGGCTTGTTTATATTATAATAAAAGGAATCATAAGGATAGAAATTTTGGGGCTCTAGAAGGCCAAGAAGCCCATGTATGAACTATTGTCAATATTCCAAATTTATTGGACATTGGGAGGAAACATTTTGGAGGCTTCACCCATAATTCCATTCCAAGAATTGAACATCCAAAAAAAAATATTCTTGGAGATTCAATGTCAAGGGGAAAGAAGAGTTGTTTGCACTAACATCCCAAGTAGTAGTTGTTGTTCAATGATCTATTACAATAAAAAATGTCATCTGTAGCCATGAGATGGACATTACATTTATGACAAATGGATATTATATTCAACTCTTATCTTCCATCTTGCAGTAGAGGCACCCTTTCTTGGAGATTTTTCAGAGGGTTCTTGAAGGCAGAGAAGAACAAGTTTGAAGGGAGATGAAAATTTCAGGGACTAAAAACTTGCGCAAAATGGGGAGGTGTGATACAAATTGGATCATTGCAAAAATATTTTTTTAAACTTTTTAATAATCATTTCATTGTTTTTCACAAAGTTGATTAAATGTCCAAAAATTTCTTAGAAGTTGAAACGAACCATAATTATGATTGGCCTTCTAGGAAGTGCATTAAGAAATCAAGGCTATGGAGAAAAAGGGCATTGAATGGAACGAAAGAGATAAGAGACTAAGAGTAAATGAATAAGCGAAATTATGGACGAGAGAGCTCTAAGCGACAATCAACTCAAAGAACAAAGGACAAGGAAGACATTATGTTTGGCCACCCATGAGAAAAGGTTGTTGAGTTTAATCCACCTATACATTTGTTTTTTCTAGTGAGTAATAATGCATAAAGTTTCTATGCATAGCTCACCCTTTTTTTAATCAATTCCTCTTAATAAAATATCCTCTAGAACTTGGTTTTCCCATTTGGATTTCTAGTGTAAGAAAAAATATCTATTGTCTAATGGTGTTAATGAATATGTATATTTGGTGTAGCTAGTTTAGGTTTTAATATGTTTTTTCATTCTATTTAAACCATTAGATTTATAATAGAGTTGTATTGTAATCCTAGCTATGTTCATTGGTTTAAATTATTGGTTGAGAGTAATGTTGGTTCATTGGTTAACGACATTCTTTATCCAATCTTGCAATTTTTTCTTGTTGGATGTTCATTATTTTGTGGTATAATGAGTACACAAAATTTCAATTAGTTCTAGTACCATGTACGCTACAACATTATTGTATTGACTTATTGTTCACTTATTTTATCACTATGGTATAGATACAACACTACCACAAATCTTCCATTTGATGTGTGGAGAGAAATTACAGTTTAAGAATCATATTGAGGAGCTTCTGTCGAACAGAGGTATGTCTACTGAATCGAGCAACCGAGTAGTCAAAGAAAATATGAAGATTCATTATTCTTTATGCTTGTTGGTGAGTAGCATGAAATACCATTATTTATTTCTGCAGAGATTTATGTTGATGAAACGGAAAGGCCATAGGCCTACTATTTAGAAACTGAACATGTTCGGTGATATATTAGGCATGGAACATATCACTGAGTGTTTTTTACTAATAGAAAAAATCTCAATTGATTCAGAGCTTAGACTTCGATCGAGCTATAGATCTTGATTGAGTTCTATAGATTGATTGAGGTACCTTTATTTTATAAATAAATGAAACATGGGCCCTTGAATTAGGTATGGCACCAATATATGTGGATTTTATGAACTTTATAGGATATGGTAATGAAGCAAACAATTTTATACATAGCCTTGAATTTGGAGATAATGGAATAAAAATGATATACAAAAGAGTGTTAAGAAACATTTGAGATAGTCATGGGAAATTTTGTGATATCCATGATGGGTTAATTATTTAGAGAAACATGGAAATTTTATTTTTAGGTGGAGAGAGGAATGAGTTGAAGCTAAGAGTAATCGAGTGAATCTAGAAAGAATAGTGAGGCACATGCTTTCTCAATTTTAATTGGGGTATTAAGAAAAGTGTAGGTTATTTCTAGATGGTAATCCTTTTAGAAAGAACATTTGAGTTATTTTGTAAAGAAACAATCTTACTTAAGGATTGTATTAAATATATTTATATATATATATATATAGTCTTTGCAATTTAGAAAAAAAAATTGTTCATGTAGTTAAGACAACATAATATCATAGTGTATTCTTGGTATTTTCTATACCTACTATCCCATTTCTATTACAATATGATGGGTGGGTGTCATGGTGTATGTCATTAAATATGAGGAATTATTGAATATTGCTATTGTTTACTGAATTATAGCATATGTGTAGTTTTATTCTTCTCAATGGCTAGTTACTTGCAAACCTACATGATTACAGCATATAACCATGTACGGGACTGCAAAATCTTCAGATGTGATTTACTTGTTATCACTCTTTGAATACGTATATTGGCACTAAATGAACAACATGTATCTAATGTGGATTGCATAAAGGACTACTATGTAGTTGGTCTTTTTCTTCAAGTACAATGGATATATTCATACCATCAATGCATGGACCATATTCTATATTCTATTGAAAATTTCAAGGGTTGTAGTGTTGATCATTAGAAATTCTTAAAAATAATTTTGATGTGAAATGAAATCACTTTGAATGGTCAAAGACCAACCTAGCACTTGCATTAGGTGCAAGTGGCATTGTGTTAGAAGTTGGTATTTGTTGAGCCTTAATATTAAATATACATATGTATTTTAATCAAAATGGGAATGTCTTCATCAATACCATATATATATGTGACTATGTTGTTTATAGTTGTGGCAATAGCTTGATCAAGTGATTTTTCTTAATACACAAAGACCTTGCCTAAGGGGTTAACCAAACCTAGTTTGATATATTTTGAAAATATTTCTGAGTCACTTGATTGAGATTTGTAATAGCTAAATTTCTACATTGAGGGTTTCAAATTCTAAAATCCATCCCCCTGCTATAGGGTTTTCTACAATTACAACTTCTAGGGGGTGAAACGCTTTCATCTCTTTCATATTAAGCGACATAGTTGATGTCAATGGATTTGTTAGTGAATTTTCTATAAAATGGCATATCATTTTTACACATCCAATATAATATAATGTTTTAATTTATTTTCTTTTAAAACATATATTTTTCAAGAGTTCCAAAGGTGTTTAGAGACAAATCAATAGTATAAAAACTAAAAAACCCAAAAATTATAAAAAAATATTTGGGATCCCCATAGATGTTTCCTCTTCCAAATAATTTCTTTGTTTTTTCAATCTATGTGAACACTAGGAAAACACTTGATGAGAATACAAAGGTGAATAAAATTTCATTTAAATATTAATTGGTGAGCTCCAAAAGATAATAAAAAAAATATTCTTTAGAGAAAAAAACTAGGAAATACAAACTAGGAAATACTACGTTTTATGTTGGTCGTGTTAGTGTTTATATATATATAAATATATATATGAAATTGTATATTAAACATTGAATTAGTTGATATAAACAAAAGTTACTTATTAATTTTTGGGGAACTTGCAAAGAGAAGTATTTAACTAAATATAAATTTAACACATTAAACAACACTTATATTTTTTGAAAAGAATATTATTATAAAGACAACATAATTTCATACAAATTGATTTTTAATTTTAATTGCACACCAAATTCAAGAGGCTTATGTGAATTTTGAGAGTTTCAATTTAAAAAATGTCTAAAATGTAAAATTTTCATTGATGCATTTCACTAAAAAGTTTTACCATCTTCATACATTCACTTTTTGGTTTACCACATATGACTTTGGTAAATGTAGTTGTTATTGTAAATATTGTTTACTTTACAATCAACTATATGATCTATAATATTGTATACAATATTATGGTTGATTGTGGTTAATTATACTTCACTAACTGTTGGTCAGTTGTGGTTAAATTTGTTGAATATGGTAGGTTTTTGTTTTTTATATTTGACTATGTCAACTCTAAATAAAAGTTCTTTACTTTGGTTAAATTTTGATGACTATGTTTGACTATTGGTGTTTCTAGTTGATTATGGTTTATGAACTTATTAAATTTTGTTGAGTTTTGTTGATAATGTATTTGATCTTAGTTGGGTATGGAGGATTTTGTTGAATATTGTACATTTTTTCTCAAAATAAGTGTCTTTGATTAAGTATATTTATTACATTTATAATTTTTTTCCATGGGTTGATATAGGCTGATGTTTTAGTTTGGTTGATCTTAGTTGAGTAAATTTGATTGTGGTTGACTTCAGTTTCATGTGGTTCAATATGGTTGACTATAAGTTATGTTTTTTTACTATAGTATTGTTGGTGAATTTGGTTAACCATGGTTGAATTTAGTTGGCATATATTTTCAATGGTAAGATTCTAGTTGAATATGCTTAATTCTTATTAATTTGGTTGATTATACGTGATTACGGTTTACTTTAATTGGATATGGTTGACCTTGGTCTATATGGGGGATATTATATATATCATTTTCTATATAGCTAACTATATGATCTATATAATTGAGTACAATATTATAATGGTTGATCATGGTTTACTAGGGTTGTATTATGGTTCAATTTCGTTAAATATGGGCGAATTGAGTTGACTTTAGTGGATTATGGTAGGATTTGTTTGATTATTGTTTATTTTATTTGTTTGTAGTTTAATTTGTATGATTTAGATTATCTTCATTGATTTAGGTTGACTATAGTTTACATTGAGTTACTATATTTAATCTTTGTTGACCATAATTAATTATTAATGAGTATGGTTGAGTATGAGTTAATTATGATTGATTTTCTTAGGGATTGTTTGGTTATGGATAACTATGGTTGAACAAATCAAATATGTTTATGGTTAACTTTAGTTGACTCACTACTTCAAAAAATTCCTTCTTTAGTTGACTCAATACTACAAAAAAGGCCTTTGGAAATAGGAAAAAAATGTCACCATGACCTCATTGGTGATGGTAAAAGGGGTCTCCATCACAAAAAAACTAGGCACCAACAAAATTTAATGACGATCATGGTGCATCACCAATAAATTTTATGGTGACAATGACTAATTGTGACCATTTCCTTTGAACAATAGTGACTTTTCATGACATTCATTTAATGACCATCACTATTGATGCATATATTGTGATGTTCAATGATTGTCACCATTTCCTATGAAAAATAGTGAATTTTTGTGACTTTTTGTGACATTTTTTAATGACCATACTATTGAGTGCATATATGGAAACAATCAATGGATATCGCCATTTCTTATGAACAACAATGAATTTTGTTGATGGGCCTTTAATAAAACTCACTAATGATGCATATATGGGGACACTTGATGACCAACACCATTTCCTATGAATAATGGTGATGGTCAAAAGATGCTCCCTTTTCCAAAAATGGGACATTGCCAAAAGGCATGGAGATATGGTGATAACTAATGAGATTTACCATTATTATTGTAAAAACTACTAGTGGTGATGTTCCCTATTTGATTCTCACTATTTCCTCTATATCCAAAAAATAGTGACAATCAAGAAATGATTCTCACTATTTCCTCTATATCCAAAAAATAGTGCTTCTAATAATTAAAAAAAATGGCTACCATTGAAAAAATATTACTAACAATTCAATTATGTTATGAAATCAAGAATGTCGCCAATAAAATTATGTTTTGTATTCAAGATTATTGAAAATTCAGTGCAATGCTTATCCGACAATTCAATTATGTTTTGAACGGATTTAAATTGATAATGTAAGTGAGTAAGATAATAGATTTCTTGGGGGATTGCTAACAAGTTTCATATTTCTATATATTGTGTTGAATTTCTTTCATTTATGTTGTACTCCCAATGCAACAAAATATTTGTCAAATTCATATCCACTCTATTTAATTGCTATTCCAAGTCACCTAGACATTGTCATTGCACTTCATGAGGTTGATAAAAAGTTGCTAAAGATTTCAAAAGGAAATGAAAATACTATTTTTCATTCTAATGTTAGGATTGGACATATGGAATTCATTAAATATATCTTGGATAACGATACAAAGATCACTACTAGGAAACATAACAAATTATATACTATAGTACACATGGTTACTAAGGGATACAATGTTAGTGTGGTTGAATAATTACTAAGAACCAATCCTTTTATTATTAATTTGCAGTAGAAGAGGTCGAATACAACTTTACACATAAGCATTGGGAAGTGGAATTGATCTGAATTAGAGCCTAGCTAAACAATGTAAACTTTGTAATAAGCATTTAATTTTTTTTGGCAAAGTTGAGAAAATTTTCAAAATTCAGTTATAAGTTGAAATGAACTATTGTGATAGTTGGACTTCCTTTGTAGCCAATTAAAAATCAAGTCTATTGAGAAGAAGGGAATTTAATGGAAGAAAATAGAGAAGATACTAAGAGGAAATGAAGAAGGCAAGTTCTATAGGGAAGAACTCTAAGAGGCAATTAGCGCAAAGATTGTAGGACAAGGGAGACATTGTGTTTGTCCACACATCAACCAAGGTTGTTCTTGAGTTCAATCCACCTATAATTTTTTTTATGCTAGTGAGTAACAATTCATTAGTTTTTCTATGCATATCTCGCCCATTTTTTAATCAATTCTTCTTGATGAAAAATCCCCTAGAACCTAGTTTTCCCATTTGTATTTCCAATGTAAATGTGTGTGTGTGTATTCTGATAGTGTTAATGACAATGTATACTTGAATAATTTGGTTTTAATATGTTCTTACATTCTATATAAACCACATGAACTATAACAAAGCTACATTATAAGCATAGATTTGTCACTAGTTAAAGGTCTCGTTGAGTGTATTGTTGGTTCACTATTTAATAATATTCTACAATCAATATTGTAATTTATTCTTTCTAATTGTTCATTATTTTGTTGTGGGTTTGTATGATTACACAACATTTCAACTAGTTACAGAACCATACACTACAACATTGTTGTATTCATTTATTATTTAGTTATTTGATCACTAGAGTATACCTACAATGCTACCACATATCTTCCATTCGATCTGTGGAGAGAACTTGGATCTTAAGAATACATTTGGAGATCCTTTGATGAATAGAGGTATGTCTACTAAATCAAGTACCTGAGTAGTGAACCAAATATGAAATACTAGAGGCAATATATTTCATGTATGTTGGTGATTAGAGACAAAGAGAATTATTTATTTCCACAAAGATCCATGTTGATAAAATAGATAGTCCATAGTCCTACCATTTATAAATCATAATATATCGGTGTATATTATTCATAGAAATTAAAGAAACAACCATGGTAGAATAATTGAAGAGGGAGAAGATGGAAGAGTTGAAAGATTTCAATAGGTAAATACAAGAGGAAAGTTGATATTGGAAGGAAAAAGTCAATTAGATAGAAAAATAACTTTCAAACACAAAGAATCTTTCACCACCTTGAGGGGAAAATTAAATAGGAGTAGATTACAACTCTTGCAACTGGAGGAAAAATTGACTCAGCTCGATAATTCGAAAAACTAAAGGTTCATTAAAGTGACTTCTCACCTATATTGACATTTGACGGTGAAGGAAGAGGCCTTGAAGAAGCAAAAAATATATATATAAGAGACCAATAAAGCCATTTTTATTTTCATTATGAAATCCAACACCATGAAATAGTCAAGCATGGTAAACTCACCTTCCAAGACCCTTCCTTAAGACACCTTCGATGACTTTGAAAATCACACAAGAGACATCAATTCCAATATCACGAGGCAAATGGGATATGATGGCCAAGGGATATATAAGGAAGTTCAATAGATTCCGATCCCCATTATACCTCAATAGAGGCCCAAGCATGAAGGCCTAGGATTCAGTGAAAAAAAAAAAAAAATTTCATCTCAAACCACCTTTCTCAAGGCAGGAGGAACCATAAAAGAAGCCATTTCCAAGGAGGAAAACGAAAATCGAGAAGGAGTGTCCAATAATCCAATCAAATTTGGATGTAGAGGCTTGGAAGAGGGAAGGAAAATGATTATTCCCCAATACAAATCCTCTCCAAATCTTGGGTGACCAAGAAACCAAACTAGAAATCATCATAAAAAACTAAAAAGGTATGACATAGTATCATTGGCTTGTTTCTATCATAATAAAAGGAATCATAAGGATATTAATTTTTGGAGCTCTAGAAGGCCAAGCATCCCATTTAGGAGTTATTGTCAATATTCCAAATTTATTGGACATTGGGAGGAAACATTTTGGAGGCTTTGCCCATAATTCCATTCCAAGAATTGAAAAATCAAGAATAAAGATTATTGGAGAGTCAATGTCAAGGGGAAAGAGGAGTTGTTTGCACTAGCATCCCAAGGAGCAGTTGTTGTCCAATGATCTATTACAATAAAAAATGTCATCTCTAGCCATGAGATGGACATTACATTTATGAAAAAGGAAGATTATATTCAACCCTTATCTTCCATCTTGTAGTAGAAGAACCCTTTCTTGGAGATTTTTCAGAGGATGCTTGAAGGCGGAAAAGAAGAAGTTTGAAGGGCGATGAAACTTTTGGGGACCAAAAACTTGCAAAATGGGGAGGTGTGATCCAAATTGGATCCTTGCAAAAATATCTTTATAAAATTTTTAATAATCATTTCATTATTTTTCACAAAGTTGATAAAATGTCCAAAATTTTCTCAGAAGTTGAAACGAACCATAGTGATGGTTGGATTTCCAGGAAGTGCATTAAAAAGTCAAGGCTATGAAGAAAAAGAGCATTGAATGTAACAAAAGAGATACGAGACTAAGAGGAAATGAATAAGGGAAATTCTTGACGGGAGAGCTCTAAGCGGAAGTCAACTCAAAGAACAAAGGACAAGGGAGACTTTATGTTTGGTCACCCATGAGCAATGGTTGTTGAGTTCAATCCACCTATAATTTTTTTTTTTCTACTGAGTAATAATGCATAAGGATTCTATGCATAGCTCACCCTTTTTTTAATCAATTCCTCTTAATAAAAAATCCTCTAGAACTTGGTTTTCCCATTTGGATTTCTAGTGTCAGAAAAAATATCTATTGTCTGATGGTGTTAATGAATATGTATATTTGGTGTAGCTAGTTTAGGTTTTAATATGTTCTTGCATTCTAACAACAAGATTTATAACAAAGTTGTATTGTAATCCTAGCTATGTTCATTGGTTTAAATTATTGGTTGAGTGTAATGTTGGTTCATTGCTTAACGACATTCTATAGCCAATCTTGCAATCTTTTCTTGTTGGATGTTCATTATTTTGTGGTATAATGAGTACACAAAATTTCAATTAGTTCTAGTACCATGTACACTACCACATTGTTGTATTGACCTATTGTTTACTTATTTTATCACTACAATATAGATACAACACTACCACATATCTTCCATTCAATGTGTGGAGAGAATTTGTAGTTTGAGAATCATATTGAAGAGTCTCTGTCGAACAAAGGTATGTCTACTGAATCAAGCAACTGAGTATTCAAAGAAAATATGAAGAGCCATTATTCTTTATTCTTGTTGGTGGTTAGCATCAAAGACCATTATTTATTTTTGCGAAGATTTGTGTTGATTAAACGGAAATGCCATAGACCTACAATTTATAGACCGAATATGTTCAGTTATATATTAGGCATGGTACTAAAGTATGCTAACATTAAATTTTAGTCAACATGCTTTATGAAAAGTTTTTTTGTGCTCATGTAATAATCAATGATTCATTTTCCCCTATGATATGCTAATTTAACCCCTTGATAATTTAAAATCATATCAATCATTGATAAAGACCCAAGTTATAAAACTTATTGTTTTCAAACAATTTAGTTACGATGATGGTATAGTGGAGTGTGGGGATCTATGATTCTCCTCATGAATGATATTAGTGAACTCTAATTGTGTGCAATCACAATAGCAATATGCTTCATAAGATGGATCCACATTACAAGAAGTCACACTGGTTTTGTTTTCCACCTCGTGGGCAACATGGCTTAGGAAAAGGATTTAGTTGATCGTATTAACCATTAATGGTTTGATCGAATGGTATATATTGCAACACATACAACAATTTTTTTTTCCAAAGGAAAAAATCACGGGAAAACCTTGAGGTAGTTCTTCTCATTTTATGTAGAATACCTAGTGTGAATCCATTGATGTTGATTATAACTTTTAACATGACAAACATGGAGTAAGGTATCAGACAAAAGTAAAACTCGTGGGAAAAAATTGAGGTACGTGAGATCTACCTTGATACCTCCTACATAAAGATGAAATTAAGGCACTCTACAACTCGAACCAACCCACCAAACTAGTAAAACATTTATTAGTCTATCATATAGAGCTTATTGTTTTGACCATCTAAAAATGTTAGATAATTTTGTTTTTTTAATTGAAACAAATAGTGGGGAATTTGATGGAATGACAAACGTGATAGAGACATGTAATATGTAGACTAAACTCTAACTAAATTACAATTTAAACAATGTATAGTTAAGAATAATTTTAATAATTACTAGGAATAAATCTCCATTCATAAATACAAATCAATAATAACTATCATCAATACTATTTAACAACTAAATTATTATGGGTCTAATGGACCTAATGGATTGACTTCTACACCTAACATCTCCCTAAATAGCTCAAACTTAATCTTTCCAAGAGGCTTAGTGAAAATATCAGCAGCATTTTCACTAGTATTACAATACATAATAGCTATTTCATTTGACTGCAACTTTTCTCTAACAAAATGAAATTGAGCTTCAACATGCTTTGTCCTTGCATGAAAAATTGGATTCTTCGCAATATTGATTGAATTCTGATTCAACTTTGATTATCGTAGGTTCCTTTCGTTCTTCTCCAACATCTTGAAGAAGTCTTCTTAACCAAACAACTTCACAAGTTGTTGCACACAAGGCTTTATATTCTGCTTCAGTAGAAGACAAAGATACAATAGGTTGTTTTTTATTGCTCTATGAAACAACCTTGGATCCAATGCCAAATGCATATCCAGTGGTTGATCTTCGATCATCTTGATTGCCAAACCTGTCAACTCAACATCAGATGCATCAGTATATTTAATACCATAATCAAGTGTTCCTTTTAGATACTTGAGTACTGCCTTTGCTGCATTCCAATGGATTTCATGAGGTTTCTCCATAAACTGACTTAACACACTCACATAATATGAAATATTAGGTCCGGTTGTGGTGAGATAATTCAAACTACCCACCATATGTATATACACAGTGCCATTCACCTCCTTCGAACAACCATCACAAGAAAGTTTCACATTCTGCTGCATGAGAATGGTAGAAGAATTACACTTATCCATTTTAAATCTCTTAAGTATTTCTCTGATATACTTACTCTGACAAACAAAAGTTTGGCCTGCATTTCTCCAAACTTCAAGACCTAGGCAGCAATGTAACTCACCAAGATCTTTCATTTCAAATACCTATGACAACTGCTCCTTGATTTCATCAATTAATTTCCTTGCATTTCTTGTAATTATCAAATAATTAACATATAAGGAAATCAATACTATATACCCCTACTCATCAAATTTGGTATACAGATTTGGATCACTTTTTCTCCTCATAAAACCTTGTTGAAGAAAGAAAGAGTCTATCATCTCATACCATGACCTAGGTGCCTGTTTTAGTCCATACAATGTTTTCTTTAACTTACACACTAAGTGTTCTTGCCCTTTTTCCACAAAACCTTCAGGCTGAGTAAGGTAAACCTCCTCCTTTAACTCACCATTCAAAAATGCAGATTTAACATCTAGCTGGTGTAGCTTTCAATGGTACTTTGTCGCTAAAGCAATTAACATTCTGATAGTATTCAATTTAGCTATTGGTGCAAACATTTCAGCATAATCAATACCTTTTGTTTGTGAATACCCCTTTGGAACCAGTCTAGCCTTATACTTATCTATACTATCATTTGATTTAAACATGGGTTTGTATATCCAGTTGCATCCATTGGGCTTCTTATGTTTAGGTAATTCAGTCAATTCCCAAGTATTGCTTTTCATTATAGATTCATATTCTTCCTCTATTGTGTTTCACCATTCATCATGTTCATTAGCTTCATCAAAAATCATGGGTTCTATGGCATTTGAAATGCTACTAATTACAGCATAGTCTTTATACCTCTCAAGAAGCTAAATTTGTCGTGAAGATCTTCTCAACTGATTATCTTCCTCCCCACTTTGTGAAGATCTATCTTCACCTCTAGGTGAACTATGACTACTTGAATTGTCCATATCACTGAGTCCTTCTCCCTGTTGCTGCTGCTATTACTATGGTGATGGTTGTTGTTGTGGTGGCTACTGCTATTGCTCTTCTTTAACCCCTTCATCAAGAAGTTTCTACCATTCCTCATGACTGTTGTTGTCATTATTTCACACTTCCTTCTCATGGAAAAATATATCTCTACTTGCAAATACTTTGTGAGTAGCAGGATCAAATAATTTGTATGCTTTAAACTCAGAACAATACCCAATGAAAATACATTTAATGGCTTTAGCATCTAGTTTCCTCCTATTCTCCTTTGGAATATGAGAAAAAACCTTACACCCAAATACTTTCAAATTATGAACTACAGGTTTGGACTCATACAAGGCCTCGAAAGGAGTCATTCCATCAAGACACCTTGTTGGACTTCTATTCTTTAAATAAACTGCAGTATTTATGGCTTCAGCCCAAAAAACACTTGAGAGGTTCTTACCTTTCATTATACTGCGAGCACACTCGACGAGAGTTATATTTTCCCTTTCAACGACTCCGTTCTACTGTGGAGTGTGTGGTACTGTAAATTGTTGTACGATTCCATGATCTTTGCAATATTTGTTGAAGTCCCTTGATTTATATTCTCCCCCTTGATCTGAACGGAGGATTTTGATGGATTTTCCTGTTTTCTTTTCCACCATGGTTCTGAATTCCTTAAAGTACTCAAAAACATCACTTTTTCGTCTAAGGAAGTAAAACCATGTGTATCTCGTGCAATCATCAATAAATAATAGAAAGTAAAATGCACCTCCTAAAGACCTAGTCTTCATAGGCCCACAAACATAAATATGCACAAGATATAACACATCTCTCTTTTTCTTATCAGGATTAGAGGTGAATTCATCTCTGTGCATATTTCATAATGCACATCCATCACAAGAAACCTTCTCATTCTTAATCATGGGAAGTCCTTCAACCATGTTCTTTTTCTGTAATAACAACAAATCAGGATGATTGATGTGGCCATACCTTTGATGCCAAAGAATATCTGTTGGCATAGTTGCAGAAGTCAGTGCATGATGTGCTTTGTTGGTAACATGAAGTTTGTATAGGCCTCATGCTCTGACTCCCGCTGCAATAGTTTTGAAATGGTCTAGGATATCCTTCACTTTGCAATGATTCTTGAAGAACTCAACCTTCAAGTCCTGATCTGTAATGGTGGACACATAGATCAAATTTTTCTTTATTCCTGTAACATCCCGCTCTGGCACACTACCAAACTTATTCTTTGAGGACACTTGCTTGCAAGTGATCTGGATTATTATGATGATAAACTGTTTCCTTCATTATGATGCGTTAATTTATATGACATGATGTGATACTATCTTGAGGTAGACAGGTGYTGCTGACTCAGTTTCATTGAGTGTGCAGGGTTTCGGACCTTGAGGATGCAGTGGCATCGGTGGAACTCCCTTGGACTCCGGATTGAGTCAGGGAGTGGGTTATATGATTTGTTTCGTTTGTGATGATATTGTTTCATTTTGATGATATGCTATTGATATTATGATATGTTGTTGACATAATCTGACATGACGGTTGATGATGCAGGCTGACGATAGCTTGCCGACCAGACTCACATAAGGAGTAAAGGGGCCACACACAAGTTCCAAAGAGAGTGAGGGAGAGGTGTGGCAGCAACCCTTCCACAGCCTGTTAGCACTCCCGCCGTGGCTCGAACTGTAGGTTAACGATTACCTAGTTCGAGAGGATCCACGATGCCGTGAGGGCAGACTGCGACAGTCGCTCACGTGATTCTAA
>JZKD02S1415529.1:91024-104338 GCA_000966675.3 Picea glauca
TTTATTATTTTATTTTTATAAGGTATTTTTCTTAAGGGTAGACAAAATTTTACCCCTAGCGAAGTTTTAGACTTAGGACTTAGATTCTGAACTAGGCGACATTTTAGTTAGGGAAATTGTTTTTTAAATTTCTTAATGAGATATTAGTCTTAGGCCATCTAGGTTCGTTCCTTTAACATCATCAACGCAACGTGCTCTTCAGGATGCACTACGTGCTCCAAGGGTACCACTCGCCTCTAGTGTTTCTTTTGTGCGACGTTCCCTTCAGGACGCACCACGTGCTCCAAGGGTGCCACTCACCTCTTGTGTTTCTTTTTCACAACTTGCCCTTCTGGATGCACCACATGCTCCAAGGGTGCCACTCGCCTCTTGAATGATTAGTAGACATCAATAACCCCTGGAGTCAACACTCCGCTAGCTGAACTTGTGGGAGACTAAGGGCTTCTAAGGAATACGGACCCCGTGTTATTGCGTGCCCCTTAGAATCATTGTGAGCAATTGTCGTAGTTTTCCCTCACAACATCGTGGATCCTCTCAAACTAGGTAATCATTAACCTACAGTTCGAGCCACGGTAGGAGTGCTAGTAGGCTGTGGTAGGGCTGTTGTCCACACCTCTCCCTCAACCCCTCTGGTAATTGTGTGTGGCCCCTTTACTCCATATGTGAGTCTGGTCGACAAGCTATCGTGAGCCTGCATCATCAACAATCGTGTCAGAACATGTCCACATCATATCATATAATGAAATGTACTAAAATCACAATAGAACAATCAAGCCACAATAGCATACTCCCTGACTCGATTCGGAGTCCAAGGGGTTCCATCGATGCCTCTACATCCTCAAGGTCCAAAACCCTGCACACTCAGTAAAATCGAGTCAATATCACCTGTCTATGTCAATGTGGTAAAAATCATGTCATTTATCATAACGCATCATAATCAAGGACAAATGTTTTAATATCATAATAGTATGAATCACTTGCGAGCAAGTGTCCTCAAAGAATAAGTTTTCTCAGTGCGCTAGAGAGGGATGTTACATACACCCCCTCTTGGTCTAAACTTCATCCCGAAGTTTCATAGTATAAATGCCGAAATAATGTATCACAGTATCATAAGTCTATCTATCAAACAAAAATGGAAACTATTGGCACATATCACATGCGTCCTCGTAGGTCGCCGAGTGCGGACTATAATTTTCCCACTGGACCTTGACCTGGTCTACCGTTCGACGTCGTAACTGTTGAACGCGATGATCTAAGATGGGGACCGGATCAGGCGTGAGAACTCCCTCGTCCGATACCTACAAGGAACTCATGTCAATCACATGTGTAGGATCACTAATATAATGTCTCAAAATAGATACATGAAAAACATCGTGCATATGCCTCAAGGAATCAGGCAAGGCTAGTTGGTAGGCCACGGCCCCCTTTCTCTCCACAATCTCGAAAGGTCCCATGAACTTAGGAAAGAGTTTATCTCCCTTTCCAAACTTGATTGAACTCTTATGCGGTTTAACCCGCAAGAAGACTCGATCGCCGACCTTGTAACTACGGTCGACTCGGTGCGCATCGACATAACTCTTCTATCGATCATGTGCTTCTTTAATCATTTGTCTTATGTTTTTCATTTTCTCTTCCATTTCTTGGATCGCTTCTGGTCCCACCAAGACCCTATCCTCAAGCCTATCCCAACTCAAGGGTGTCCGACACAGTCGCCCATAAAGAAACTCGAAAGGCGCCATCTTAATGCTTCTCTGGTAACTGTTGTTGTAAGGGAACTCTACTAGTGGCAAGAATTCCTCCCAACGCTTTTGTTGGTCCATCACGTACATACGCAACATGTCTTCCAAGGTTTGGTTCATTCGTTCGGTCTATCCATCAGTCTCTGGGTGATACACAGTACTAAAGTTAAGTTGGGTTCCCAAGGCCTCTTGGAAACTCGTCCAAAATCGTCCAGTAAACATTGATCCTCGATCGGATATAATCCTCTTAGGCACGCCATGCAACCTCACAATCTCACTGATGAAAACTCTAGCTATGTCAGGTGCCTAATATATCGTATGCACAGGTATAAAGTGAGCACTCTTCGTCAGAGTGTCTACTACTACGAAAATTGAGTCATTTCTCCTTGCTGTCAGTGGAAATCCAACAATAAAATCCATCGAAATGGCCTCCCATTTCGATTCCAAAATGGCATGTGGTTGTAGTAATCCCACTGGGTGTCTATGTTTAGCCTTTAACTGCTCACATTCTAGACACCTAGCCACATAGTTGACTATGTCGGCCTTCATTACCTTCCAAAAAAATAAGGGTTTAAGGTATGCCCTCATCTTCGTGACTCCCGGGTGAGCCATGTAAACTGCTCTATGAGCCTCACTCAGGATCAACATCCTCAACTCGTCGTTTGGTAGTACGTAAATTTGAATTTTAAACCTCAATAAACCATCGCTATCAAAAGAAAATCCCTCATATCGTGGTACCATCATTGTGTTTTGTCCGATAAAACCTTTGACCTCTTTGTACCAGTCATCGTCACGCTGTAAAGTGAGAATCTTCTCACGTAGATTCATCTGAAGAGGGAACATTGAAAATATGCATGGCCTCCGACTCAAAGGATCCTCCACTCGGTTCACTATTCTCTTTATGTAAGTAATCTCAAAGTCGTACTCACTAAGCAATTTCGACCAGCGCCATTGTCGCGCGTTCAGGTCTCTTTGTGTAAAAATGTGTTGTATTCCACAATGATCAGTCTTTAGTTCAAATTGTCATCCAACAAGGTAGTGTCTCCAAACCTTCAAGGCATATACGATGGCTAATAACTCCAAATCCTATGTCGCATAGTTCTCCTCATGCCTTCTCAGTTTCCTCGAAATGTAAGAAATCACTCGTCCGTCTTGCATCAAGACTCCACCTAAACCTTCCTTGGATGCGTTAGTGCATACCAAGAAGTTTGCGTTCATGTCAGGGACCTTTAGTATCAGCACTGTCGTCAACAACTCTTTAAGCCTCTGAAATGATTCCACGCATTTCTCGGTCCAAACGAACTTCTTGTTTTTCTTCTGCAATTCTGTGATCGGATTTTCTATCTTCAAAAATCCCTCGACAAACCGTCGATAGTATCTTGCTAAACCCATAAATCTATGCACTTCCATGACATTCGTTGGTGTAGGCCATTCCATAATAGCCTCGATCTTGGATGGATCCATGGCGATACCTTCGTCGGAGATGACATGCCCTAAGTAGTGAATCCTCGATTGATAAAAAGAGCATTTGGAAAACTTCCCATACAATTTGTGCTCTCTTAGACACTGTAGTACCAAGTGCAAGTGCTCGTCATGCTCCTTCGTACTCTGAGAGTATATCAAAATATCGCCAATGAACACTTGGACGAACTTGTCCAAGTACTCATGGAACACCCCGTTCATCAAACTCACAAATACTCCTGGGGAATTTGTTAGTCCAAACGGTAAAACCGTAAACTCGTAATGTCCAAACCTCGTCTTAAAGGTAGTCTTAGGGACATCATCCTCCTTGATCCACAACTGGTGATACCCTGATCGCAAATCGATATTGGAGAACACCGTTGCACCCTTCATTTGATTGAACAGATCATCAATTCTCAGCAAGGGATATTAATTCTTGATCGTGGCCTTGTTCAGTTGACGGTAGTCAATGCAAAGCCTCCATGATCCATCCTTCTTTCATATTAAAATAACAGGTGCACCCCACGGTTACACACTAGGACGTATTAGTCCTAGGTCCAACAACTCCTTCAGTTGCATTTTCAACTCTTGCAACTCTGGGTTTGACATCCGATAAGGTGTTCTTGCTATGGGTTCGGTCCCCAGTTTCAGGTCTATGGTAAACTCCAATTCCCTTTCCGACATCATCCCAAGTAACTCCTCGAGGAATACGTCTGCAAACACCTTCACCACTGGAAGGTGTTCTAGAACTTCCACTACTCCCTTCTCATTTAGTGCAAGGATTGCATAAATCTTGCACCCCTTGCGCATAATCTTCCGTAACTATAAGGAAGAGATGAACCTCAGGGAAACTCCCTAGTTCCATCCTAGAATAACACATCTCTGTCCTTCATCATCAACCAAGATCAACCATTTCATCTTACAGTTAAGTATCGCCTCATGCGATTCCAACCAATCCATACCAATCACGACATCATAAGATCCTAAGATCGTGACGTACAAGTTGGTCCTCGTGAAAAAAATTCCCAGGTTAAGGACACAACCCATAACCTTTCCTCCAGCCTTCTGTTTGGCTCCCGAAGCCATCTCTATGAAGCTAAACTCTTCCTATTTTACGGCCTTTACCTTAATCTTTTTTAGCACTGAACCAAAAATGAAACTCTCGGTAGCACCAGGGTCTATCAAAATACTACGGGTCTGGTCAGCGACAATACCTATCATCTCAAGCAGAGTCGACTGATGCTCTACCTAGCGGTTATTCACCACTGCATGAATCCGATGGGCCTTGCCCATATCTCCCACTGTAGTGGGTCTGGATGATCTGGATGCTCTAGTCCTCTCCACAGGACAGTCACACTAGTAGTGTGGCTCCCCACATGTCCAACACCCCTTCTTCGGCCCAGTAGATCTGGTACCTAAAGTAGAAGATGACAACCCACCAGCCTAGAAACCTAGTCGGTTCTGCTGAACAGGCCTAAACTCCTGCTGCTGCGGGTGACGTTGTTGTTGATGTTGTGGTCCCTAATAAGGTGTCTACTGCTAAGCCATTAGTCGTCAGGGTGTAGTGAAAGTGGATCCTCTCTGGAAGCTATGATATGTCTCGCTGGTGTCTGGTGCTGTTGTGTCCTAGATGAAACCTACCCTGCTAGTCTCGCTGGAGTCCTAATCTGACCCCCACTAATAATATCCTCCTCTACTATGAGGGCCTTCTAGATGGCATCATGCAAGGTTTGAGGCATCAAAATCCTAAGCTTTGCACGCAGGCTCCCATTTAAGCCGAATAAGAACCTATCGACCTTAAGTTTTTTAGTGTTAAGGTGCAGAGCGTACCAGAGTAGCTCAATAAAACGAGCCTCGTACTTGGGCACTGTACGACCTCCCTGTCATAAGGCATTGAACTCATTGAGATGATGCTCGATGAATTCCTCTGAAAGGTACCTCTCTTGAAACCGTTCCTTGAATAGTTCCCATGACACGTCTTCGACGGCCATGTTCAGTTGCGGTAGAGGCGTCTTCCACCATAGAAGAGCGCTCCCCTTCAGTTAAAATACCACCATGCGGACCTTCATGTTGGAGGTATAATTGTGAAGTGCGAATCACATCGCCATGTTCTCCAACCATGCCTCAGCGGCTGTGTTGTCCGGGGCATCAAAGAACTCAAGAAATTTGACCTTCTCGAGTTCACGATGAATGCTACCAGTAACGGCTGGTGCATGCGGCGGAACCTCAGCGGGTGCCGACGCCCTAGCCTCATCTCTGTCCAAACGGCTGATCAATGCCTCGGACATGCGCTGAAAATATCTCATCATCCCGACAACATCACCAACTGTTATCTGCTCCTGTCTGAGAACCTGCTCGTCTCCCTGGGGGTTAGACCCCTCAGGTGTGGATGCTACTGGAGGTGTCGCACCTCCTCCCTTAGCACCCCGTTGTCTTCCTCTGCGGCATCCTCTAACCATGATTACCTACACGCACATAAGTCAACTCAATTAGCAATAGTATAATCAAATCATAGCAATGAAATCCATAGCAATCCCAAGTCACGGGTTGAACCCGCTCTGATACCATATGTAACGAACCTCCTCGTTACGAAAAAAAACCTCGTATAACAAGTGGCAATTTTATTTTTTTGTGTGTGTGCCCGTGGGTACAAGGATAATAAATACATTCGACTCTCGGTCGCCATACGACGAAGAACATGACGCATGCAATGCGATGACAACAAAAAGACCTAAGAGGCACATGAACCTCTGCAAGCAATGAATGACAATCAACCGACAAATAATAAGACTGACTACCCATCTGTCCTACCCTGCAATGGTTAGGACCTCCAAGACACATAAGCAATGCTCAAGCCCAGGTTCCCATCGATTTTAACCATTTAAGGTCTCAGGGCCGATGACTGTTCTGAGGAACATGGAGGTGTCTACATCCCGCCCGACACAAGCAGTCCAAGCTAAAATGCTAAATCTACCAACATCAATGATTAACTAAGATTCGTTCTATCAACCAAATTCAATTTAACCAAGGGTGAGAGTAAACTTTACTGTAATTCATCATACATTAACTTTAATTAACTGCGTATTACTAATCTAGTTCTAGGTCAATCCATCATCATCAAGGTCTGTTAGCACATTAGAACACAATTAAAATAATCATTCTATCAACAAGGTGCAAGGAATTCGATTTACAACCAATCACAAACAATCCAAGCATCTAGCTTAATCAACAGATTCTCCAGTCAACGATCTCATCATAGAATAATCAAGTTACAAGTGAGGATGGACATGTTTGATCAATCTAGACTGTCATAAAATCTGTCCTATTTATCAGTAATTAGAACAATATACCTTTCTTGACAAATTTACGATTAACGCTACAAGTATTGAATGTCTTGAGAGTAACAAATTATATTAACTTAATGCCAACACAGGTAATATAATTCCATCAAGTACCATTTAAGTAAGGATGTGTCAAATGCATTTGTTAATTATATTATAAAATAGAAGGGTAAAAAAATGATGGTCTCAAATAAAGTAATTTATCCAATATCCAACATACAAATCTCTTAAGGAGAACGTGTTAACTTATCAAGTATGACTCCAAGATTCCTTTACCTCCCCAAGAGTTAGTATAATATAAAAACTCAAAGAGACGAGACTTAAGCGTAGTTGAAGGTCCAAGGGATTATAAGTTGATTACTTTTATATGTTTGATAAATTCTACATAAGGAAAATCATTCCAAAAAATAATAACAACTTTACATCTTATATCATGCTAACCTTGCATTAAATTTCAATTACAGTGCATCTTATATGTTATCAAATAACAATAAAACCACAATAACCTTTTCCATACATGATAACCATATTACTTTTATATTACAAAATCCTTGCAATAAAATAACTAAACTGCAATAACATTCCCATCAATGATAACATCCTTACCTGTTATATGATAAAAGCTTTGCAACTAAAGTAACTAAACTATAATAACTAAACTATAAATGATAACATCCTTAACATCCTTATCGTTACCATAAATGACAACATGTATTATAAAATCTTTGCAACTCAAGTAACTAAACTATAATAACTAACTATAAATGATAACATCCTTAGCAGTGAATAAATAAAAGGATATTTACCTCCTTCACGTTAAATTCATATCGAATAAAACTCGTTGCTAAATTTAAGGCTGGACATTTGAACTTTGGGAGATACAGATTGATTTGGCAGAGAGTTACACAATTGGGATTTGGCAAAGCATTACATAATTGGGTGAATGGTATTAATGTCGCGTCAACAACATGGTAGCTGTGGGTAGACAGAAAGAATGGTGTTGCCAGTGAGTGAACAACACCATTACGGTGCGTGTGCAGTGGGTAAATTAGTGTCGCTGAGAGGGAAAAGGAGGGTGGAATCCACCGAGCGAACTCCTCGTATCCGAAACCAACACCCATAAATAACCATTCCCCAAGTACTAATTCGGGACAGGCAGAAAGAAATCAACCGCAGAAGGGTAAGGCGCAGAGTTTAATGGCCAGACATATTAGAATGAACAAGCAGAGAAGGATTTGCCATTAATAAAATTTACACAGTAAGCTTGGCCATTGTAAGTGGTGAAGACGAATTGCTAGGTAGGACACTAGCAACAGTAATGGCTATCAGGGTAACGCTCAGACTGTAACTAAAAAAAAAATCGGTGAATAGTAATAGTAATTAGCCTAAACCAGATTCAAGCATCCAACATGTAACCCAACAATCATTGAACGCAATCTTAATCTACAATTCTCTCAATGTAAGAATTCGCTGGAAATAGACATCCAACACAGTCCTTAAGGAGAAGTCGTGGTCAAGGGTTGGTGTAGTTTTGCTATAGAGAAAAAAAAATGTGTAAGGGAGATAAGACACAGTCGGTCGCCAGTAATCTGCCGCTTCTTAGGTTGACTCACTGTCCAGAATATAATCGTGGTTTATTAGCGAGGAAAGCAATATCCCCTTCATAAAATTTCAATCAAGTAAAAGAAAAGCGTAGGTAAAGAGGAGGGTCGAGTAAACACGTAGATGCAAGGGTGGATGAAGGCAGAACTACAAGCCATTCTCAAATGAGAATACAGAGACAATTCACCATTCTTAACCAAGGCCAGAACATAGCAGTAGATGCAACCATTCCCATCAGTTGCACAATATGATCACAGAAACAATAAAACAATGCAATTCATCGAGCACCCAAAGGCATATATAAATGCCCACAGTCATATATAAATGCCCACATTAAAACAAAATGCCCACAGTTATATATAAACGCCCACCGTAATTTATAAACGTCTAAATAACACCAATAAGAAATTGCATCCAATAGTAAGAGAATGCCAGGGCCAAGGATAACTCATTGAAAGGATTGTGGGGTTATAACAGTCTAGCCACAGAAAACAACAAGAAGGAAATGGGATGATCCAAAATTCAACACATAAATCATCATCATAAGGATTCATATACAACTTTAAACAATTTTCCTTTTATTCTTAAGAACAAATGCACTTGCGTACTTGTGACCGACGACGAATAACCCAAAGACGCTATCACACAGTTGAGTTCCGTGTCGCTCCCGCTTGCCGACCGCTGAGACCTCACTGGTACCTCCCAGCCAACGCTAGGGGTACTTTGCTTCCCCCTTAGCCCCTCGACCCGCAAATTGGCCACACACTATCCAAATGGTACGTCTAGATCCCAGCTCGCCTCGTAAGGCTGAGCTACCACTCCTATCCGAGCTGGGAAATCCCAACTCCCCACAAAGTAACCAGTCAAGTCACAAATCCGGTAGCATAACGTTACGCTAACAGTCGATCCCCTTCTTCCTCATCTTCCCTTTCTTTTATAGAGTTTTTAGAACTTCCATATTTCCCTAAATCACATTTAAATTAAGTTTTAATAAAAATCTTCTAAATATTCTCTTTCGCACAAGTGTCATCCATCCCCCTCTTTCCTCCAATAATTATTTTCTTTAAATTAAAAATTGTCTCATTTCGCTCACCCACCTAGAGTTGCTCCTAAATTTACTCCCAGGTGTTCCTAGATTCCCTTACAGTTTTAAATACTTTCCCTAAAATGAAGTTGCTAATTTAGTTCAAATTAGAAGGTTCTTAATGGCAGATTATTTACTATGTTGACCTCGCTTTTTACCATAAGTTCCCCTCTTTCCCTTATTATGTTTCCCCCATTCCTTAGTTTCCTAATTTTTATTATTCCCTTCTTTCCCCTTTTTATTAGAGCTAAAATGGTAGTTGCGCTATTTACTCTTTTCCTTTTATTATTAATTTAATATCTTTTTACACTTTCACAAGTTAAATAATTTATTTCTTCTTTACCTTTGATATCCACAGATTTTAATTAAGTTCTTACTCTCTTCATTTTGCCCAAAAATTTATGAAGTCCAAAACTATCACTTAAGTGGTTTTTAGTTTAAAATTTATTATTTTATTTTTATAAGGTATTTTTCTTAAGGGTAGACAAAATTTTACCCCTAGCGAAGTTTTAGACTTAGGACTTAGATTCTGAACTAGGCGATATTTTAGTTAGGGAAGTGGTTTTTAAAATTTCTTAATGAGATATTAGTCTTAGGCCATCTAGGTTCATTTCTTTAACATCATCAACACGACGTGCCCTTCAGGACACACTACATGTTGCAAGGGTGCCACTCTCTTCTAGTGTTTCTTTTTCGCGACGTGCCCTTCAGGACGTACCACGTGCTCTAAGTGTGCCACTCGCTTCTTGTGTTTCTTTTGCGCGACGTGCCCTTCAGGATGCACTAATTTCTCCAAGGGTACCACTCGCCTCTTGACTGATTGGTAGACATCAATAACCCCTGGAGTCAACACTCTACCAGGTGAACTTGTGGGAGACTAAGGGATTCTAAGGAATAAGGCCCCTGCCTTATTGTGTGCCCCTTAGAATCATCATGAGTGACTATCGCAGTCTTCCCTCACGGCATCATGGATCCTCTCAAACTAGGTAATCGTTAACCTATAGTTCAAACCACGACGGGAGTGCTAGTAGGTTGTGGAAGGGCTGCTGTCCACACCTCTCCCTCAAGCTCTTTGGTAATCGTGTGTGGCCCCTTTACTCCATATGTAATTCTGGTCGGAAAGCTATCATCAACCTACATCATCATAAATTGTGTCAGAACATGTCCACATCATATCATATAATCAAATGTACTAAAATCACAATAGAACAACTAAGCCCCAATAGCACACTCCCTGACTCGATCCAGAGTCCAAGGGGTTCTATCGATGCCTCTGCATCCTCAAGGTCCAAAACCCTACATACTCAGTAAAACCGAGTCAATAGCACCTGTCTATGTCAATGCAGTAAACATCATGTCATTTATCATAACGCATCATAATAAAGGACAAATGTTTTAATATCATAATAGTCTGGATCATTTGTGAGAAAGTGTCCTCAAAGAATAAGTTTTCTCAGTGCGCCAGAGCGGGATGTTACAGATATAGAGAGGTATTCACAAAAATGGTGTTTTTTATCAATTTTCATAACAAAACACTAGGTTTGCCATCTCGAACCTAAATTAGAGCCAACCAAGTCACCATACACGTTGCTAATCCCTTACCGCAAAAAAAATCAACTCAAAAGAACGTGCATATGTTCTTAAGAATGTGCACACATTCCTAATAGTGCACATGCACTATAAGAATGTTCATGCATTCCTAAGAGCACGCATGCACTCTTATAAGTTATTTGATATTTTTCATTCCCACATCCCTCTCTCTCTTTCTCTCCCCTACATCTACGCCCTATGTTTGTCTCCCTCTCTCTATCCCTCACACTCCTATACATGTAAGGCCTAGACATGGAAAGACTTAGAAATCACAAGGCATGGAAATACATAGGGGTAAATTCATGGAGGTGGGTAACACTTTCGTGACAATCTGATCTCCAAAATTCTGAAAAACATTTTTTTGATCGACCTAATATTTGTTTTCAGTCGAAATATATTTCTTCCGGCCAAAATATTTTTCGGTCAAACCTTTGAACATCAAATTGAATGGTATAGTGACGACGCCCTCGATTTTCATGTAGAATTTTAGTCGGACGATTTTTTTTCATCCAAAAATCTGTCTTCGACTGAAAGATATTCAGGTCAAAAAACTCTTTTGGCCGAAAGAACGTTTCGTCCGAACAATTCTTTTGACCGAACTATAGATTTAGCCAAAATATTTTTTTGGCCCAAAAATGATTATATATTAACCAGACATCCTAATTGTAACATTTTGCTCATCTCTTGATGGTTTTGATAGTGAGTGACCTCTTGGCGAGTGATAGTGAGTGATAGTGAGTGACATTTTAGCAAGTGATAGTGAGTGACCTCTTGGCGAGTGTGTGGGAGATCTTGGCATGAACGTCGAACTGTTGTGTTGGCGGGGGGTCCTATGGGTGGTCGGGTGGGTCGAGCTATAGGTAAGCCTAAAATTTAGTTGTAAATTTAAATTTATATTATGTAATTTATAATTTTTATTTTAATTGTAATTTTTAATTTTTATTTTAATTTATATGTCGTATTTTTACTGTGACTTGGTCGTGGGGGCTAGCCCTATGGCCAAGCCATGGGCATGCCAATGGCATGGCCACAGGGTTGGGCCCCTGCGACCAAGTCACAATCCACTTCATATGATACATGATTTAACTTTGAGTGTTATTGTTTTCAAGGTAAGACAAATTTGCATAGTTTTGATTTCAATCTATTTTGGGTTTGATTCACATATTCTTGAAACTGTTTGGAACATAGTGAAATCAAGAATCAAATATCATAATTCTGCCTAGTATGGAAATAAAGTTGGGGTTTAATTTTTGTCTGAATTTGGATTGGTACAGAATCTTAGCCTGAATTAGTCGAAATTTACCTTTACAATTTGTTTAAACATTCATATTTTAAAAATAAAAACTTATCGTACATAGAAAAAATAAGAATTTTATTTCCCTTATGCCTTGTCCACGAGTAACTAAAAGAGATGTGAGGATATTTATTAAAATCATAATAAACTAAAAATAAACTTGTATAGTTCATTCTTAACCCTCTATCTTTTCGACATCTAAAAAATTATGTGAATATTTATTGAATCCAAGATTAAAATGAATTTACTATGATGTGTAATAGTTCAAAAGATTGCATTCTGATTATAAAAGTGTTATAAAATTCTATGCACAAATGTGTTATATAGTATGGTACAGCTAGAAGAAATATTTCCCCTACCAGCATGATAACAAAACTGGGTTTGGCCTGTAGTAGATCTCGAAACACGGTGATGTCAGTTTCTAAAACTGTCAGAGTAATCGATGAGTTAAAAAACAAAAAAATGTATACCACTTTTCATGCCTATGTCATTGAGATTGTCACATGGTCTTTTATTTCTAGATTTTTGGTGTTCCCATGGCTTGGCCATAGTGTTGGGCCCCCGTGGCCAAGTCACATTCCACATGACTGTGACTTAGTCGCAGGGGCCCAGCCATGTGGCCAAGTCATTGGTGTGCCCACTGGATCATAATGACTTACATTAGTGTATGTACTTGTAAATTCAAATTTTGTTTCTGTAAATTTTTACATGTTACATTATGCAACAATCCAAGCATGTAGCATTGATTGAATCATATCGAACCACCATAGAGTATGTATACATTGGTTAATTTAATCATGAATTTATATATATGTTTAACATGCAAGGATCCATTGGGTGGATCAAGAAAGTAATTTTATGTTGATTATTGTTATTTCGAATGCATGAACCGAATAACTATGGGAGATATTATTTTCTGTAATATAATTAAGTATATATTCCACATATAGTGTAAACATATTTGACCATAAATTTCGTCTCAAGAGAATTTGAAGAAAGGTTGTAGTCTCTTCAGTTCCATTACTTTAGTTAATAAGAATAACATATAGATCAATTCTTCCTACTTCCACACATTTCTTGGTACTGTGTAACATTTATATTTATGTTTATTTTAAATTTGTTAATTAGTATTTAGATTTTAGATTTGGTATGTGCGCATTTGTTTTGATCCAGTTTAGATTTAAAGACAATAATGTATTCACT
>JZKD02S1415529.1:105036-117842 GCA_000966675.3 Picea glauca
GTAAAATACTTAAAACATATATATTTAAATTTGTTTTAATAAATTTAAAAATAAAATAGGAAGGTAATTTAAAAATTACTTGTTTATATGTTCAAATTATACACACAAACAATAAATTTATAAACAATATGGATTTACTTAAAAATGGGAATTTGATACAGTCATAAATAAATAATTTATAAACAATATGGATTTAGTTAATTTGATATAGACATTTAACAATCACATACTAAGTTTTTAAATTTGATATAGACATTTAACAATCAAATATTAAAAATAAAGTAAGCATTTAAGTGATTAGTTTGTGCCTGAGCAGTCGGTCAGGAGTCGAATCGATTGTCTTTCACTCTGGTGTTAAAGACTTAGATTCAAATGCCTTTCTTTTCTGTGCATAGATAATATCTTATTAAAATTGGTCGTGACTTGGAAACGGGGGCCCCCTTGTGGCCAAGCCGTGGGAATGACAACGGCTTGGCCACATGCCTGGATTCCTGCGGCCAAATCAGAGTCATTTCAAACGTTTTGTATTTTATAAAAAATTCATAAAATATTCAAACTGTCCAACTCTTTATTTCAAATGTTTTGTATTTTATAAAAATTTTAAATCTTTAGGAATTCAATTTATAAATCCATTTTTACATATGTAATATTAGAGTATCATAAGTTATAAGTATTATTTTACAGATTGTTGATTCTGGAAATCCTTGTTGTAGTAACCACTTTATCTTGCCTCAGCTATTTCTCCACTTTGATTAATGCCTATTTCAATTTCTTCATATTGCCATGAGTCTTAGTCACATGTTTGTGTAATACATGACTGACCTACTTGTGTAGATTTGGTTTTTCCTTGAAATTCACCTGATCAACATTTAATGTAATATTCTTGGCTTTTTAGTCAACAACTAACTGAATTTCACTTTTTTCAGTCTCTAGAACAACCAAATTCAACACTCACTTTTGATATGGATTCTCTTCCAAACCATAGACTCTTATCATAGTAAAATGCTCAAAAAGGAACCAGTCTCCCACTTTGGTGTTGTTTTGTAATTGTAGTGACCCTTTGACTAAAGGAATAATTATAACGAATACTTCATTTTGGATAATAAAGTTTAATATATACATAAAAGAGTTTACATACTGCAAAAAACCTTCACTGGTGACATGATATCTTACCATAGACAACCACTCAATGGATGGGAGAGCAACATGTTGGCTGGTCATTCACCATCATAGACTTAAAATAACCCAGATGTGAGTAGTTTTGATGTGTAATGAACCTCCTTGTTACGATGACCAACCTCTTAACAAGTGAAAATATTTTTTTTTTTTTTTTGTGTGTGCGTGTGTATCAAGATAATAAATACATTCGACTCTGCGTCGCCATCCGATGACAAACATGGCACATGTAACTGCAATGAAAACATAATGATATAAGACGCACATCAAGCATCCATATGCAAAGGGCGAGAAACAATCGACGAGAATAAAAAGACTAACTACCCGCCCATCCTACCCTGTAATGGTTAGGACCTCCAAGACACATAAGCAACGCTCAAGCCCAGGTTCCCATCGATTTTAACCATTTAAGTTCTCAGGGCTGGTGACTGTTCTGAGGAACAAGGAGGTGTGTACATCCCGCCCGACACAAGCAAACCAATCCTACTAAGCTAAGACATAACCATCAATATCGCCATCAACCAGGTTATCTACATTAAGGAAAATTGTATTAGTGAAAAATTATTAACCCATTAATTTACTCACTACTATTATAGTATTTCTTGGGAATTGTACCTTCATTCTAATTTCACGATAAAGAAAATTAATATAAAGTCAGTAAGGCAATTAACACAGTCTAATCCAACCTCCAATACGAGCCCAACTTTGCATGTCTAAAGTGCATAATGACATTAAGGTGAAATCTAAATTAGTCTTAGAACCAACTCATTTGTGCAATTTTAATCTTACAAATGTCATCATCGTACCATCTAAATCAACCGGCCTTAAAATATTATTGTTTGCTAAGAGTATTTTGTTTTCAGGTTGATATCTAAAAATCATGTCAGCGAATACACACAACTATGTCCCAAGAAGTAGATTATGTACATCATATCCACTTTTATCCAAATTCCTCTTCCCATACTATATTAATAATAATTTATTATTATTAATAAAGGCACTTCATTGTTTAATATAATAATCATTAAAACTTAACCATCTCCTAAACCTATGAGGATGTCTAAACCAAGTTTCTAAAGTAATGATTCTCTTCATCCACTCTTGTACAATAAAAGTCTACCCTATGATGGTTCATGTAAATTATTGGTTCACCACATAACATAATAGAAGGATAAAATTAAAAGAAGGATATTATTATTTAAATGAAAAGAAGAAAAGGGAAACTAAATTAAAAGTTAAATGAAACTAGGCAACCTTCTTACTGTATCTTGACATCTATACTTATTGTAACATGTTCGAATAGTTGTAGCATGTTCAAATCAAATAAGACATACAAGCATCCAAGTTATATTAAAACCATGCCCATTTTACATTAACCATAATCAATTTATATTTAGTACAATGCCCACTAAGACAATACCCACTAAACAATTATTAACACAATAAAAAATATATTAAACAATACCAGCTAAGATTTTATATTAAGACAATTTCTTTTTATCCAATTTTAGATATATGGTTAGATTATTAGATACGCAAATAATCACGAAGCCATTTGTTGACCTATAAGGAGTTATATACATCCAAAATTTCACTGTCATGTAGCCTTACCAAAATAATAAAAAAAATGATTAAAAGAGACTGTAATACAAGTAATCTCAAGGGAGGGGATAGTAATATCAATAATTCATATTGAACATCCTTATAAATTTTTAATAACTATGAAATCGCCACAATGAATACAATCTTCCACTTGATAGATTACAACCGTCGGATTCTGAGTCTACATGCATGTCTTATTTACATTGACGGAAAAGGTAAAATCATTAAAAGTTCCCTATTAAATATGAAGTTCACTACTATATATGATGCACAAATCAACTCATTCTGACACCTAAATTCCAGTTTAATCCCAACACCTTTCTTTTACTGGCCATTCACCTTATTAAGGCATAAACTAATAACATGAGGAAAGTTGCAGTTAGCCAATAACACGGTGGTTGTGAGAGGCGCTGACAAAGGAGTAGAATTAGCGACTACCAGGTCATGAATACCAAGTAATAAAAGGAAAATAAACAAAGGCAAATAAACCGGTGCCAAATAATTAAAGGCTGTGAGTGCATGCCGAAAATTCAAGAATCAATTTGGAAACTATCAAATAGGCATCTTCCAGAAACCAATAATCAGTTGGCGACTGTCGAGTTGACAGTCTATCCTGGTAGTGTACTAGAGAAACTCTCTCACAGTCATACTTAACACGAATTTCCGAGGTAAAGGCTCAGGCAATCGCTTATACAATTTGCAGGGGAAGGGTGCATGCAACATTTACAGAGATGCACACTTATGTTTGTAGAGGCGAAAGGGTATGATATTCATACAGTTTGCAGGGTCAAAATTAGATGGTTTTTATTGCAGTGGCAGAGTCAAAACGAAACGGTTTCCACATAGTTTGCATGGCAAAATTAGGTGGTTTTTATTAAAGTGGAAGAGGCGAAACGAAACGGGTTTAAAAGGTCTTGATTCATGATTTTAAATCAAGATACAAAACATTCACTGTATGATACAGCTTCATTGTCGATCGTAGCATATGCCTTCTTCAATTGATGCATCGTTTAGAAAGATGGACTGTTGGAATGATTTAAAGGTTGTGATGAAAATGGGTAAGGAATTTTAAAAACAGAAGCATAAATCCCCTCATTCCAGATTATGCCTCCAACCTCATTATGCATGGTTGTCCAGACAATGCACGACTTCAAGAATTTCAACCAGTTCTAAACATTAAATGTGTTACCGTCAATCGAACATTTACAACATTCAGACACGAAATTCTAAACATAAAATGAATTATATGAATTTTAAACAAAAAATTACACTACATAAAATCACATTACATAAATTCTAACATAAAATGCATTATAGTCAGTTCAGACAATTAATGTGTTTCAGACATGTAAATTCTGTTAAAAACTCAGACATATAGCTTTAAGATTCGACAAGGACATATAAATTCCATCATAAAAATCAAGCAGGATAGAGGAACAAATTTCCATGCAACCGGAGCCAAATACGAACACAAATAATCACACCAATACACTTAATTTATGTGATAAATTCCTAAGGAGAGACGGTTAAATCCGTAGTTGAGAGGTGAAATAAAACGTAGGGTGGAATCACAAAGGAGCGCATTAAGCTTAGAGACCATCAAGAAAACAATATAACCCAAACCATTTACAGACAATTTCAGATCCTAGCATAAGTCTTAATGCATTCTACTCTACAAATGAAAAAGCATATTGTTGCCTTATCGCCTGCCTAGAATGACGTCCATGCGCTCTGTGCCGCTCCTGCTCGTCGACTGTCAAGACTACACCGATACCTCCCATCCAACGCTAGGGTTACTCTGCTTCCCCCTTAGCCCCTCGAGCCGCAAAGGGGCCACACACTATCCAGATGGTACGTCTAGCTCCCAGCTCGCCTCGCAAGGCCAAGCTACCACTCCTCTCCGATCTGGGAGATCCCAACTCCCACAAATAAATCAGTCAAGTCACTAATCCTACAACCTAACATTACGTTAACAACCGATCTCGTTCTTCCTTCTCCTCCTTTCTCTTTTATAGAGTTTTAGCACTTCCATTCTTTCCCTAAATCTCATTTAAGTTAACTTTTAATACAAATCTTCAAAAAATTCTCCTTCGTACAAGTGTCATCCATCCCCCACTTTCCTCCAAAATTTATTTTCATTAATTTATTAATTGTCTTATTTCCCTCACCCACCTAGAGTTACTCCTAAAATCACTCCTAGGTGTCCCTAGATTCCCTTACAAGTTTTAAAAGCTTTCCCTAAAAAGAAATTGCTAAATCAGTTCAAAATTAGAAGTTTCTTAAATGTCGATTCTTTCCTAAGTTGGTTTCCCGCTTTTTACCACGAGTTCCCCTCTTTCCCTCTTTAGGTTACCTCCTTTCCCTAATTTCCTAATTTCTACATTTCCTTCCTTCCTTTTTATTTGAGCTAGAAAAGACAGTTGTGCAAATTACCCTCTTTTTACTTTTATTATTAATTTAGTACCTTTTTAAATTATCAAAAGTTAAAATAAATTAATTTCTTCTTGACATTTTATATCCACAGATTTTAATTAATTTCTTACTCTCTTCATTTTACCCCAAAAATTTATGAAGACCAAAACTAGTACTTAAGTGGTTTTTAGTTTAAATTTTATTATTTTATTTTTATATGCATATTTTCTTAAGGGTAGACAAAATTTTACCCCTAGAGAAGTTTTAGACTTAGAATTTAGGTTTTGAACTAGGCAACATTTAATTAGGGAAGTTGTTTTAAAATTTCTTAATGTGTTGTCTGTCTTAGGGCCATCTAGGTTCATCCCTCTATCATCATCAATGCGGCGTGCCCTTTAGGATGCACTAGGTGCTCCAAGGGTGCCACTTGCCTCATCTGTTCCTTTGCGCGACGTTCCCTTCAGGATGCACTATGTGCTCCAAGGGTGCCACTCACCTCTTTTCTTTATTTTGCATGATGTTCCCTTCAGGATGCACCACGCGCTCCAAGGGTGCCACTCACCTCTTTTGTTTCTTTTGCACGACGTGCTCTTCAGGATGCACCACGTGCTCCAAGGGTGCCACTCGCCTCTTGACTGATTGGTAGACATAAATAACCCTTGGAGTCAACACTCCTCTAGTTGAACTTGTGGGAGACTAAGGGCTTCTAAGGAATAATCCCCCTGCCTTATTTCATGCCCCTTAGAATCATCGTGAGAGACTGTCGCAGTCTTCCCTCACGGCATTATGGGTCCCCTCGAACTAGGTAATCGTTAACCTACAGTTCGAGCCACGGCGGGAGTGCTAGTAGGATGTGGCAGGGTTGTTGTCCACACCTCTCCCTTAACCTCTCTGGTAGTCATGTGTGGCCCCTTTACTCCGTATGTGAGTCTGGTCGACAAGCTATCGTCAACCTGCATCATCAACAAATCATAGCATCAAACCAAAATGTATTAATATCACAGTAAATCAATCAAGCCCCAATGGCACACTCCCTGACTCGATCCGAAGTCCAAGGGGTTCCATCGATGCCTCTGCATCCTCAAGGTCCAAAACCCTGCACACTCAGTAAAACCGAGTCAATAGAACCTGTCTATGTCAATGCAGTAAAACAACATGGCATCTACCCATGATGCATCATAATCAAAGACAAATGTTTTAATATCATAATAGTCTGAATCTCTTGCAAGCAAGTGTCCTCAAAGAATAAGTTCACTCAGTGCGCCAGAGCAGGATGTTACATGATGGATTAACATATGAATCAAGTGAGACTAGTACCTGAATGACCTGGTACCCCTAAAATTTAAAAATTGTTGGTGCATTGTATTTTTCAAGAACTTTCAAAAGTCAAACTTTATGAAGGTTTGATTCTCGGGGTGTGATAAGTCTACTTGGAAACCCAAAAACAATGATATCCATTATAAAACTATTATAAATAAAAACAAAATTTGAAACATAGGCAATATATTCACTGAAGTCATTCTCTCAACCTCTAGAACAGATACACTGAAACATAGGTAGTATATTCATTGTTATAACATTGGAATATGTTATAACATATTACGATGTAATATTTTATAGCATATTACTATAACATATAATTACATTGTAATATGTTATAGTAATATATGTTATGACATATTACATTGTAATATGTTATGGAAAATCTGCATTAATATAGCACTCAACAAATAGAAAACAAACAGTGAAACATAGGTAGTATATTCACTGTAGTCATTCCCTCAACCTCCAGAATAGATACACCAAAATATGTAACAATCACTTTGCATTGATAGTGAAATTGATAAATGACATCAATATTTCATGTCAAAGACTCATTTACAAAGCTAGAAGAAAGAACAGTTTTAAAATCTACAAAATATCACGTACAATAGATAGAAATAAACCTTGAAACACGGGGAAAATGTCCACTGCAATTATTCCCACAACATTAATATGTTACAGTACTTTGCACTGTAACAAAAAGACACAAGTAATGAACATTTCATGTTAATGTCTCATTTATAGAACGATAAGAAATAACAAATTTAAATCCAAATGTCTAAATCCAATGCCAGTATTGAGATACCAATTATGATTCCTCCAAAAGTCAAGCTATTTTCTATTTTCAACAAAGAAGGGCTTAAAAGTATGAAGACTCAAAAATAGAACTGAATTAACGATACCCAAGAAAACTGATAAGAACACAACGAAAAGATCATAGAAGAAATGCAATTTGAACTTGCATCATCATTCTTGTGATTAGTCGCATATACGTTAGATTGAAACTCTACACTCTTAACTATATTGTAATATTCACATAGCTCATACGTGTAAGATATGAATTTGATTCCATTGCTTTAGCTCTCTCTTAATTAGAGTAAGTAAAACCCATATGTATTAGATAAGAGTATATACCCTTTGAAAGACCCTTGTTAATTATATATTACCCTTTGTATTTACACAAGCATTTAGTTGAAGATGAGCTTATATTACCCTTTGGATAAGATACTAGTTGAAGATGGTTATGTATTATCCTTTGTATTTACACAAGCATTGGAATAACCTGGCCAAGTCCTGGTTGTCCACGAGATTTCTAATAGGATGGATCGACCAAAATGATTCAGAGGCCATTCTCAGCCCCTGTATCGACGGGGTCACTGGAAGAAGGTAGGTAATAATATAAAAAACACCTTATAATCGCATATAAACAAATGTTTAGCAGCGTCAAATCATCTAATTACATACACTTAGTATATAAAAAGGTCCGTCATAAACAAAATTCCAACAACTTGGAATCATATAATACATTTTCTCTATTAATGCCCCCGCAAGTGTAATACATACATGTTGATACTTAGTGCCATTGCTTTGTAGATGGAATATTTCTTCCATCCAACCAAACATGGCATAAAGTTAATCGTCTATTTTCATGGACTGTGCTCCATACCTATTGGATGCATGAAATATGATTTCCCATATAGATAATCGCTACTCCGTTACCATATTTTAACCCATGTACTCTTGACAGATTTACCAAGGTTATTTGTGCTAATATTAAGAAACCAAAATATATATGAAATGGGCATGGATAGTGGAGTTATGCATCACCCTATTATAATTGTATCTAACATAAATAACATTTCTATTAATTTTGTCTTATTTTTTTTTCTTTCTTCATATTTTTTGTTGGCCAATGTTGGAGATATTAACACGTACTTGTCTTGTGAATAAATTTTAATGAATTTCCAAAGGATATATATTGAGGAGAGAGGTCAACATGGGATTATCCAAACATTCCTCCCAAAGCCTGTAGGCTCTCCCAAGAAGCAAGAAGAGGAACTCCTTCTTCCACTGAGACTCCGAGTGACCAACGACAATCTCGTCTAAGGAAATTATTAAACGAGTATGTGAATAGATCAACTGCATAATGTGCTTAAGCAAGTTCTATGGATGTAACCTTCTTATATAGGTTGCGCATTGATCCTCCTACACCTGAGAATGTAGGTAATACCTCAGGACAAGAGAATATTTTTGGTAATTTTATTTGATTTTGTTTATTTTTGTTGTCTTTTTGTGTACTTAAATTTATGTCAAGTTAAATGTTGTAATTACTTTTAAATGTGTGTGTAGACAATGATTTTAGAGTAAGGGACGACAATGAAAGAGAGAGTGGGTGTCACAAAGATTTTAATATTGGTGCAGAGTGTAACGAGCCGCCTCGTTACGACATCCGTTCTAGTGTACAGGTGCAAATTTTATTTTTTTTTTGTTTTGATTTTTAAGGTGTGTGCGTGCGTGTAGAAGTAAAAACATAATTGACTCTATGTCGCCCCTTGACATCCAACAAGACACGACCATGGTGTTCATCGCAAGAAGACAAAAGCATACGACGAGTATCTGCAAACAACTAAGACCATAGGCAAAGGTGCACAACGCAACATTTAACGACAAGTAAAACTGACTGCTAAATACGACTGACTACCCGCCCGTCCTACCCTGCAAGGTTAGGACCTCCAAGACACATAAGCAACGCTCAAGCCCGGTTTCCCATCGTCTTTAACCATTTAAGGTCTCAGGGCTGGCGACTGTTCTGAGGAACATGGAGGTGTCTACATCCCACCCGACACAACAGACCAAGCAATCAACGAAGCACAATCAAGCACAACATAAGTAAGCAAAACTACTGCGCTCCTTCCGGAAGGCGCGTGACAAGGACTCTGACAACAGAACACAACTCTAACATTATTTAAATGAACAACGACCCTCATCACAACGTCCGAGTAAATTAACGCATAAAAATYCGGCATTCCACTGAGGATGTMTCAACCATGYCAAGAGACTATGCCAACATCRCAACCAGATGACCATATCAKCTCCTTTCAAGCCAAGCGACATTGAAWTWAATAAWGGTCATACGCTTCAACTCTAGTCTTGCCATCTTGGTTMTAAGTTAGGAGGACACATTTCCCTAATCAWCAATACATTAAAATGGCAAAACTTATAGACAATAATTCCCRGWCATTGGTAAGCCMTAKCATTTTCTTTCTCTTAAATTAAAATCTTCAACTTATAGAATATATCAATAAACCATCCTATTAAAAAGGCAAGTTATGATAGTTACCAGGATTTAAATGACTTTAATTAAGCAGTGTTTAAAAGGGTCTACCATCCTATGTAAATTGTCGAGATATAACCCATACATTCTTTATATGACATTATTGAACTGTCCTAATTAACAGTGAGAAGACACCACCATTAGTATACGTTAATGACATCATTGAAACTATTCCACTTACAATGATACGGTACATCCAATACAATCCCTTAATGACATCATTTTAAATTATCCTACTTACAATGACTAGATACAACCCTTCAACGCTTTACCGACATTACTTAATAACAACATTAAAAGGGAAGACCCTATATGAAGATAATATATGTAAAGAGGTCACATCTAAACATCAACATTTAAAAGGACAATATCATCATATCTAAATGAATACATAAAAAGAGCAATCTAAGGAATAAAATTGATGACAAGTAAAAAGGGCATTATTTGGAGGTGACCACTATCAACCTTTTTAAATAACCATAGTTAAAACAGCAATCAAAAATAGGGAGGTCGCTACAAGGGTTAGCATCATGACTAGGAATCGTAAGTGAAAGTATAAAGTATACCAATCTAAAAAGAAGCACTCTCATATTATGATAAGGTTGAAAAAGACAAAGACAACTATCCACCTGGCAGTTACATCAATTTAAGATAACAATAAGGCAAACATACAAGTCTAACCCTTAATGGTAACCCATGGAGTGACATTGTATCACTATAATTAGTGTGACCTCGCCTAAATAACAAAGCTAACCTTGGCAATAGCTATAGGTCGTAGCAACTAAAAGTGACCTTAATTATAATGTCATCAATTTAAAAGGGACATGGTAACCTGAATTTAAAATGACACATTTATCAAATCAAGTCTATTTAACAAAGTTTTATTTTATATTACAACTGCATGAATACGGACTAGAAGCAGAATTTAAGGACTTTATTAGAGCGATGCATTTAAGGGGCATAAATAGAGAGAACCGATTAACAATTAAAAAGGAGCCCAAGTTTAAAAACGACATTAATAAACTATTATTACCTAAAATCACGCTACCCAACAGTTTTCCCTTTTACCAAAGGTAACTTTCTGAACTGGCGGTCTCCCCATACCCATACATTGATAACTACAATTGAACGCAGACTTTTTCCATGAAGGAGTTTCTCTCAAATTTATACAGGTATAAATCATTTACAAAACGAGAACAACAGAGTGGAAGCATTGTTCTGCGCTCCAAAACAGCGAGCAGACCCGAATCAAGGATTCCCATAATACAGACCAACGTCCAAGAGGCCCTCGATCGGAAAGAAAAACACAGTGAAGACTGTGCAGTAGGATCAACAGCCTGTATATTCGAGAGGAAGTAGACTTAGACTTAGTTGAACGCGGACTTAAAATGCGGATATATATCGAAGCGCAGACGTAATACAAGCAGGAACATTTAAACTGCTTAAACTTTAGCTACCAATTAACCTCCACCTGACAGCGAGAGTATGACAATTATCCCCAACCAGGTAATGGTAAATAAAAATCAATCAACATTAAGACAAAATGCTTCCTAGGTTCAACGGTCGTGCCTGACCCGGCATTGTACCGCCATGTCTGAAGATAAAAAAAAAACTCGCCGTAAACTGCGTTTACTTACAGTTACACTTATTGGGTAAAAAAAAAAGGGCTCCAGTTGGCATGACATCGCTGCACTACGCTGCCATATGGCCAGCCGTCCCAAAAGCCACCTTGATACGATATCATTGAACAGGCTGAGAATGGAATCGTTCCATACTTGCCAACGGCTACACAGAAACGCGACCAACTGGCATGCAATCTTTTTAAGGTTGCGCTGTCATGCTCGGGTAAAAGGAAACATGAAAAGATCAACCCCCAAGGCGGGCGTTAAGGTAAATTTTTTTCTTACTGAAAGCGTGGAGACAACAGAGCTAACTCCAGACAGTCGTGGCTCACAAGTCTCTGAATCCGTGCCTTCTTGCACGCATGTGCCTGCTGATCAGAGAAGACTCAGGACGCTACTCAGGCACGATATCCAACATGAAAAGGGTATCAACAAGGCACGAACCAGACACCACCATCATTGAATCCAGTACAGGGTTTATACCAAGAAAAAAAATTTGGGTTGCCTCAAAAAAAATTGACCCGCAACCAGGCCTACTATAGTATTGTTCGGAGTGCCTGTAAGAGAGCGCGATGGCTAAAAACAAGGGGTTCCTAGCGCAAGGAGAATGCAAGGTGGGAATTCAAAGTTCAGATCACCAGGGAAAAAGTATTGCGTAGACCACTGAGAACCCACGCCACAGAGAAGGGAAATGTCGGCGAAATAAATTGAGAACGCCAGCAAAAATAAAGAAAGTAGACCCAACAAAATGCCCACTATGGCCCTAACACAAAAGGTAAACCCAGCTCATTCGACCGGGTAAAACGCAGAACAAAAATGCACTGCCAGAACTAAAACGGACAGCCAAGATAAAAGAACAGTACGACCCAAGGATTGCCACTGTAAGCAAATAGCCGGGTTTGAAAATGAACTGACGGAGGTATCCAGTGAGAGACATTTTGGCTCAGTAACCATTTAAACAACGAATCGCCAGAACCAACTTGGCGCTAACCATTTATAAAACAAATTACCAGCAACAAGTTCCTTTTCATTTACAGCAAGACATCAAGACAAATTCTCTAACCCTTTTAAAACAATTTTGCTAGAATTAATTCATACCTTAGCCACTCGCCCTCTTCGGAGACGTCCCGCGCTCCGTGCCGTGTCCCGCGCTCCTTGCCGCCTCCTGTTTGCCAACCGTGGAACACTCACCGGTACCTCCCAGCCAAACGCGCGGGGTACGCTGCTTCCCCCGTCGCCCCCCGAGCCGCAAAGGGGCCACACAAGAACCAGAAAATCGCTAGCGTCTCAGCTCGCCTCAACGGCTGAGCTACCACTCAAAATCACAACTGAGTTAC
>JZKD02S1415529.1:117852-130671 GCA_000966675.3 Picea glauca
AGGTTGGAAGAGTCGCAATGACAATTAATTTGTGTAATTGTAATAGTAATAGTACTAATGGAATGTTAATATGGTTAATGAATGTTAGTTCGCAAAGAGGATATCAACTTAAATTGAAGCATAATGTTAATGAATGATATTGCAATGCTATATGTTGTTAGGTTCTAGAATTTTCTGGTAATAATCGGGTAGGAAGGGAAAGTTAATGAGGAGAGTGTAATGTCGAGGTTTACCATTAGGGTATGGAGGTCGTTGCTCGTTATGGACTTCATTAGAGGAATGCAGTGCGTCACGCTTATTGTTGTCCCTGGTCCTGTAAGTACTTGGTGGTTGTGTTGGGTAGTCTGCCGTGTCGGTCGGGATATAGACTCTTCTAGCAGCTTAGTATGTATGTCTGTGTGTAACCCGGTGAAGTGAATCCGGTGCCGTATCAAGAGTCTTGGGCTGTTTAAAGGCACAGTTCCACTCTTGCGACACCTTCTGAGCCATATCAGTAGTCTCGGGCTGTTTAAAGGAACAGTTCCACTACTACGACTCTACTGACGGATTCCTTCAAGTCGGTGACAGTACTGTGCCTAACCCCTGGTGTCTGTCTCTGCCTATCGCCAATAGTTGCCCGCCTCCTGTTCAGGGGCGTTTTGCTTCTTGTTGTCATTATGATGGTCGGGTCGTCTTGATTGTATTCGTCTGACTTGCGTCCTGTTGGTTTGAGTGTTGACCTAGAGTCGAGGGGGTTGTCTCTTCTACACACGCGCACACACTTTAACAAAAAAAAATTCACCGGTTGACTATGTAGTTGTCCTTAGCTAGGAGGGGTGTTACAAATTTAAATTTATTTATTGATGTATTGATATCTCAATTGAGAACTTTTAAATAAGCCCTTGATTGAGTGTTCTTGACTAATAGAAAAAACTCTCAATCAATTGAGAGCTTAAACTTCAATCGGGCTATAGATCTTGATCGAACTCTATGATTGATTGAGGTCCCTTTATTTTATAAACAAATGAAACATGGGCCCTTGAATTAGGTATGGCACCAATATATGTGGATTTTATGAACTTTATAGGATATGGTAATGAAGCAAACAAATTTTATACATAGCTTTGAATTTGGAGATAATGGAATAAAAATGATATAGAAAGGAATGCTAAGAAACATTTGAGATAGTCATGGAAATTTTTTTGAGATCCATGATGGGTTAATTATTTAGAGAAATATGGAAATGTTATTTTTAGGTGGAGAGAGGAATGAGTTGAAGCTAAGAGTAATCGATTAAATCTAGAAAGAATAGTGAAGCACATGCTTTCTCACTTTTAATTGGGGTATTAAGAAAAGTGTATGTCTAGAAAGAATAGTGAAGCACATGCTTTCTCACATTTAATTGGGGTATTAAGGAAAGTGTAGGTTATTTCTATATGGTAATCCTTTTATAAAGAACAATTGATTTATTTTGTAAAGAAACAAGCATACTTAAGGATTGGATAAAAAATACATAGATAGTTTTTGTAATTTAGAAGAAAAATTTGTTCATTTAGTGAAGACAACATAATATCATAGTGTATTCTTGATATTTTCTATACCTACTATCCCATTTCTATTACAATATGATGGGTGGTTGTCATGGTGTATGTCTTTAGATTTGAGGAATTACTGAATATTGCTATTGTTTATTAAATTATAGCATATGTGTAGTTTGATTCTCCTCAATGCCTAATTACTTGCAAACCTACATGGTTACGACATAGAACCATGTATGGTACTACAAAATCTTCATATGTGATTTACTTGTTATCACTCTTTGAATAAGTATATTAGTATTAAATGAATGACATGTATCTAATGTGGAATGCACAAAGCTTGTTCTCTGATGCTAAAGAATGAAAGGACTACTACGTTGTTGGTCTTTGTCTTCAAGTACAATGGAGATATTCATACCATCAATGCATGGACCATATTATGTATTCTATTGAAAATTAAAGGACTATTATGTTGTTGGTCTTTGTCTTAAGTACAATGCAAATATTCATACCATCAATGTATGGACCATATTATATATTTTATTGAAAATCCCAAGGGTTGTAGTGTTGATATTAGAAATTCTTACAAATAATTTTGATTAGAAATGAAATAAATTTGAATGGTCAAAGACCAACCTAGCACCTGCATTGGGTGCAAGTGGCATTGTATTAGAAGTTGGTATTTGTTGAGCCTTAATATTAAATTTACATATGTATTTTAATCAACATGAAAATGCCTTCATCACTACAATATATATGTGTGACTATTGTGTTTATAGTTGTAGCAATAGCGTAATCAAGTGATTTTTCTTAATACACAAAGATCTTGATTAAGGGTTTAACTAACCCTCGTTTGATATATTTTGAAAATATTTCTGAGTCACTTGATGGAGATTTGTAATAACTAAATTTCTACATCGAGGGTTTAAAATCCTAAAATCAATCCCCCTTGTTGTAGGATTTTCTAGAATTACAACTTCTAGGGGGTGAAACTTTTTCATCTATTTCATATTAAGCGACAGAGTTGATGTCAATAGATTTGTTAGTGAATTTTCTATAAAATAACATATAATTTTTACGCTTCCAATATAATATAATATTTTAATTTATTTTCTTTTAAAACTTATACTTAATTTTTTTTTCCAGAGTTCCAAAGATGTTTAGAGACAAATCAATAGTATAAAAACTAAATAACCCAAAAATTATAAAAAAACATTTGGGATCCTCATAGATGTTTCCTCTTCGAAATAGATTTTTTTTTCTTTTCAATGTATGTGAACACTAGGAAAAACATTGATGAGAATACAAAGGTGAATAAAATGACATTTAAATATTAATTGGTGAGCTTCATAAGATAATAAAAAAAATATTTTTCAAAGAAAAAAACTAGGATATACTATGTTTTATGTTCGTCGTGTATATATATATATATATATATATATATATATATATATATATATATATTAAACATTGAATTAGTAGATATGAACAAAAGTCACTTGTTAATTTTTGGGAACTTGCAAAGAGAATTATTTAATTAAATATAAATTTGACATATTAAACCATACTTATATTTTTTTGAAAAGAATATTGTTATAAAGACAACATAATTTCATACAAATTGATTTTTAATTGCACACCAAATTCAAGAGACTTATGTGAGTTTTGAGAGCTTCAATTTAAAAAATGTCTAAAATGTAAAATTTCCATTGATGCATTTCACTAAAAAGTTTTACCCATCTTCATAGATTCATCCTTTAGTTTACTACATATGACTTTGGTAAATGTTGTTGTTATTGTAAATATAGTTTACTTTACAATCAACTATATGATCTATACAATTGGGTAAATTATTATGATTTTTTGTGGCAGGCTATTATTGCATTATGGTTGAATTTCATTAAATATGGGTTATATGAGATGGAATTACTTAACTATTGTACGGTTTACTTGGTTATGGACGAATTGTACTATGTGTATTTAACTTTGGTTTTTTTAGGCTGAATTTTGTTGATTATAGGTGACTTTGATTGCTTATATTTAATTTTCATTGATTATTGTTGATCATGGTTAATTATAATTCACTAACTATTAGTCAGTTGTGGTTAAATTTGTTGAATATGGTAGGTTTTTTTTTATATTTGACTATGCCAACTCTGAATGGAATTTTTTTACTTTGGTTAAATTTTGATGACTATATTTGTTTATTGGTGTTTCTAGTTGATTATGGTTTATGAACTTATTAAATTTTGTTGACTTTTGTTGATGATGTCTTTGATCGTAGTTGGGTATGGAGGATTTTGTTGAATATGGTACATTGGTTCTCAAAATAAGTGACTTTGATTAAGTGTATTTATTTCATTCCTAATGTTTTGCCATGGGTTGATATAGGTTGGTGATGTTTGAATTTGGTTGATCTTAGTTGAGTAAATTTGATTGTGGTTGACTTCAATTGCATATGGTTCAATATGGTTGACTATAAGTTATGTTTGTTGACTATGGTATTGTTGGTGAATTTGGTTAACCATGGTTTAATTTCGTTGGCATATATTTTCAATGGTAAGATTCTATTTGAATATGCTTAATTGTTCTTAATTTGGCTGATTATAGGTGATGATGGTTTACTTTAATTGGATATGGTTGACGTTAGTCTATATGGGGGATATTATATATATTATTTTCTATATAACTAGCTATATGATCTATATAATTGAGTACAATATTATAATAGTTGATCATGGTTTATTACAGTTGCATTATCGTTCAATTTCATTAAATATGGGTGGCTTGAGTTGACATTAATGTACTATGGTAGGATTTGTTTGATTATTGTTGATTTTAGTGGTTTGTAGTTGAATTTGTATGATTTAGGTTATCTTCGTTGATTTAGGTTGACTATAGTTTACATTGACTTACTATATTTAATCTTTGTTGGACATAATTAATTATTAATGAGTATGGTTGAGTATGAGTTAATTATGATTGATTTACTTAGGGATTGTTTGGTTATGGATAACTATGGTTGAACATATCAAATATGTTTATGGTTAACTTTTTTTTTTTAAGTTAGAACTATTATATATAAAAGGCCTTCCAAAACCAAAGTAGAGGTTCAAAATACATAAATAGTCATACTGTAATTACTAGACTGCCCCTACAGAGGGGAAACTAGTCCAACCAGTAGGGGAGGCAAGCATAAGTGGTGTAATAATATAAGAAAGTAGTCTCAAACTGACTGGTCACCAGCTAAAAAGAAGAGAAGCTAATAAAACTTAAAGTACCACTATGAACCTAGACATTTGGCGAATAACCTAGCCAGGTGGTGTGGATGGCCTCAGACCAAGGTTCCTCCTCGACATACGTCACTTGGTTTTCTCACTGCATTCCATCTTCCACACTGCTCTCAGCTCTGTCGCCACCTGTCAGTGTATCCTGTAGCGATCGTCGTGCTATGTCCACCTCCAAGGCCATGTCCTCGTGCTTGGCCTGCTCCAGCCCATTCCCTATGGATCGTTGCACCTAGGCGATTCCTTCACTGGTAGTTGTGAAAGGTTCCTCTACTGTAGCCACCCCTTTTAGGTCCGAGGGGAAATCCTCTTGAAGGGAGGAAAGGAGATGAAGAAGGACCGCGACCTTTCCATCTGTGGCTTGCAGACGGAATTGAAGGTCCTCCACCCCCTAACGGAGTTCAAAGACCAAATTGAAGAGGATGGCTAGGCTTTGTCTTAGTTGCTCGCCAAAGAAAGAGTCATAGGATTGGTTCTCAGAGTTCTGAGGCTTGCGAGGAGGAGGTGGATCTCCCACGGTTTTCCTTAATGAATCAAGAAACGGTATAGGGGAAGGCTCAACCGTTGGAGGGGCAAGAAGGGGACGTGAGGAGGAACACGACAGCCTGGGGATGATAGCTAGAAAATCAAACTGTGAAACGGGCGGAGTGGGAGAGGGAGGAAGAAAATTCTCGGGTTGGAGGGAAGGGGAGGAGAAAATGAAGGGCGAGCCAAGGGGTGAGACAGAAGGTCGGTGAGGTTTCCATGGAGAGCCTCTTCGTGGCCTCCCACTTGGGCGTGGCATGAGGTTCTTCTCGTGACTGCCAAGAGTGTCTGGAGTCGAAAATGGATAGCAAAAAGCATGAAGGGTCTGGAAAGATCAAGCCATGGCAGCAGAGGGGGGAGCCATTCGGAGCACGAGCAGAGATGAGGGGCAAACACCAGCAACCAGGCTATGAAATGGAGAATGAAGGGAGAGAGAGGCTGCATAAATGAGTTGCTATGACGTCGTAAGAGCAATTTAATGCAGGAGTGGGGTGAGGGAAATGGCACGAGCCAGTCACATGGCTCCATGCCCCGTTGGCCGATCCCTACCTCCACGTCACGCCAAGTGTTCCGCACTAGCACCCCATTCGGGGGATGCTTATGGTTAACTTTAGTTGACACACTACTTCAAAAAAGGACTACTTTAGTTAGCTCAATACTACAAAAAAGGCCTTTGGAAATAGGAAATTATTGTCACCATGACCTCATTGGTGATGGATAAAGGGGTCTTCATCACAAAAAAATAGGCATCAATAAAATTTAATGAGATACATTGACGATCATGTTGCATCACCAATAAATTTTATCGTGACAATGACTGATCGTGACCATTTCCTTTGAACAATAGTGACTTTTCATGACATGCATTTAATGACCATCACCATTGATACATATATTGTGATGTTCAATGATTGTCACCATTTCCTATGAAAAATAGTGACTTTTGTGAAAAAATTTAATGACCATACTATTGAGTGCATATATGGAAACAATCAATGGCTCTCACCATTTCTTATGAACAACGATGACTTTTGTTGATGCGCCTTTAATAAAACTCACAAATGATGCATATATGGGGACACTTGATGACCATCACAATTTGAATAATGGTGATGGTCAAAATATGCTCCCTTTTCCAAAAATGGGACATTTCCAAAAGGCATGGAGATATGGTGAACAATCAATGAGATTTACCATTATTATTGTAAAAACCACTAGTGTCGATGTTCCCTATTTGATTCTAACTATTTATTCTATATCTAAAAAATAGTGACAATCAAGAAATGACCTTCCTTGCTTCTAATAATTAAAAAAAATGGCTACCATTGAAAAAATATTACTAACAATTCAATTCTATTCTAAGATCAAGAATGTCCCCAATTCAATTATGTTTTGTATTCAGTATTATTCAAAATTCAGTGCAATGCTTATCCGACAATTCAATTATGTTTTGAATGGTTTTAAATTGATAATGTAAGTGAGTAATATAATATATTTCTTGGGGGATTTCTAACAAGTTTCATATTTCTAGATATTTTGTTGAAGTTCTTTCATTTATGTTGTACTCCCAATGCAACAAAAGATTTGTCAAATTCATCTCCACTGTATTTAATTGCTATTCCAAGTCACCTATACATTGTCATTGCACTTCATGAGGTTGATAAAAAGTTGCTAAAGATTTCAAAAGGAAATGACAATACTATTTTTCATTATAATTTTAGGATTGGACATATGGAATTCATTAAATCTATCTTGGATAACGATACAAAGATCACTACTAGGAAACATAACAAAGGATATACTATAGTACACCTAGTTCCTACGGGATACAATGTTAGTGTGGTTCAATAATTACTAAGAACCAATCCTTTTATTATTAATTTGTAGTAGAATAGGTGGAACACAAATTTACACATAAGCATTGGAAAGTGGAATTGATCTGAATTAGATCCTAGATAAACTTTGTAAACTTTGTAATAAGCATTTAATTATTTTTGGCAAAGTTGAGAAAATTTTCAAAATTCAGTTATAAGTTGAAATGAACGATTGTGATAGTTGGCCTTCCCAGGTATCCAATTAAAAATCAAAGCTATCGAGAAGAAGGGAATTGAATGGAAGAGAATACAGAAGAGACTAAGAGGAGATGAAGAAGGAAACTTCTATAGGGAAGAACTCTAAGAGGAAATTAGCTCAAACATTATAGGACAAGGGATACATTGTGCTTGGCCACACATCAACAAATGTTGTTCTTGAGTTCAATCCACTTATTATTTTTTTATTCTAGTAACAATTCATAAGTTTTTATATGCATATCTCTCCTATTTTTTAATCAATTCTTCTTAATGAAAAATCCCCTAGAACCTAGTTTTCCCATTTGTATTTCCATTGTGTGTGTATGTGTGTGTGTGTGTGTGTGTGTGTGTGTGTGTGTGTGTGTGTGTGTGCATGCGTGTGCGTGTATGTATTATGATGGCGTTAATGATTGTTTATACTTGAATTAATTTGGTTTTAATATTTTCTTACATTCTATATAAATTACAAGAACTATAACAACGCTACATTATAATCATAGCTTTGTTCACTAGTTTAGAGGACTCGTTGAGTGTATTGTTGGTTTGTATGATTACACAACATTTCAATATTGTAATTGCTTGTTGATAGTTGTTCATTATTTTGTTGTGGGTTTGTATGATTACACAACATTTCAATTAGTTACAGAACCATACACTACAACATTGTTGTATTCATTCACTATTTAGTTATTTGATCACTAGAGTATACCTACAATGCTACCACATATCTTCCATTCGAAGTGTGGAGAGAACTTGGATCTTGAGAATACATTTGGAGATCCTTTGATGAATAGAGTTATGTCTACTAAATCAAGTACCTGAGTAGTGAATCAAATATGAAATACTAGAGGCAATATATTTCATGTATGTTGGTGATTAGAGACAAACAAAATTGTTTATTTTGACAAAGATCCATGTTGATAAAACAAATAGGCCATAGTAATACCATTTATAAATCATAAGATATCAGTGTAGGTTCTCCATAGAACTTAAAGCAACAACCATGGGAAAATAATTGAAGAGGGAGAAGATGGAAGAGTTGAAAGACTTCAATAGGTAAATACAAGAGGAAAGTTGATATTGGAAGGAAAAATCCAATTAGATAGAAAAATAAATTTTCAAACACAAAGAATCTTTCACCACTTTGAGGGGAAAATTAGAAAGGAGTAGATTACAACTCTTGAAATTGGAGGAAAAATTGACTCAGCTGGATAATTGGAAAAATTAAAGATTCACTAAAGTGACTTCTCACCTATATTGACATTTGAAAGTGAAGGAATATGCCTTGAAGAAGCAACAAAAGACTATATAAGAGACCAATAAAGCCACTTTTATTTTCATTATTAAATCCAACACCATGACACAATCAAGCATGGTAAAATCACCTTCCAAGAACCTTCCTTAAGAGACCTTCGATGACTTTGAAAAGCACACAAGAGACATCAGTTCCAATATCAAGAGGCAAATGGGATATGATGGCCAAGGGATATACAAGGAAGGTCAATATATTTTGATCCACATTGTACCTCAATAGAGGCCAAAGCATGAAGGCCTAGGATTCAGTGGAAAACAAACCAAAAAAAAATCATCTCAACCCACCTTTCTCAAGGCAAGAGGAACTAGAAAAGAATCTGTTTCTAAGGAGAAAAACAAAGATCGAGAAGGAGTGTCCAACAATCCAATCAAATTTGGATGGAAAGTCTTGGAAGAGGGCAAGAAAACAATTATTTCCCCATCCAAATCCACTCCAAATCTTGGTTGACCAAGAAACCAATATAGAAGGCATCATCAAAAACTAAAAACGTATGACATAGTATCCTTTTCGTCACATAAATGAGAAAAAGAAGGACACTTACAAGTCCAATTGGGTTAGCTAGACAGGACAAAAATGAGTGAAAGAGTTAGAAACATCAAGCACAAGAAACAAAGAAACAACTAAGCTAACAACAATTAAAGAAAATGAACTAAAGTGCATAAGTGTAACAACCCTAGTTGAATAAATGTTTAAGGTTTATTAAGTAAAAATTAATTAGGGGATTAATTGTCTTAACATGGTATTAATTAAACAAGATTGGTATAAAGATACTAATTAATATTTATTAATTAATTAAAGGTTATAAGTTTGATTAATTAATTAATTAATTAACTACCTATTATATTCAATAACTTGGGTGTTAAATTTAAAAGGGATAATAAGTTATATTGTTTAAATAAAAAAATAAAAAAAGGGAGTTACGTACACAGAAAGGGATAAGATATTAATTCAAAGGGGTAAGATATTAATTCAAAGGGGTAAGATATTAATTCAAAGGGGTAAGATATTAATTATGAGGGGATAAGGTAATAAATGGATGGATAAGGAGAGTAATGACGGAGGGGCAAGTCGGTGAAGGAGGCATATGGAGGGGAAGGAGGTTTATGAGGGGATCATTCTATGGGAGATGGGGAATGGTTTTATGGGGATCTCCTAGATTTGCAGAGAGGGAAGTTGAGTTTTGGGAGTCGTATTGAATCAGTGCAGGCACTGGTTTGTTGGAGGTTTTGGGCACGGGGGCTAGGATATCCATATGATACCCTGGAGCTAGGAAGTTACCTAGTTGGCAGGGTGGACCTAGGTTTTGGGCAGTGTTGGTCAGTGCATCAGCCAACAGGAAGGCAACAACAAGGCAACAAGGAAAATTAGCATCAGACCCAGGTAATTTAAATTGTGTATTTGTTTAATCTGTTATAAGATTTTATTATTCATTGTTAAATTTACATGCGTATGTGTTAAAATATTTTTGAATTATTGAACTTTCATAAATCTAGTAGAAGTTACTGTCTTGTTGTAGAATTACTAGATGTTAAATTAATATGGCCACTACAATTGGTATCAAAGCATCTTAGTTTGAAATCTGGGCCTATGGGCCAAGTTCCCAGCTCCAAGCTCTAGCTCTAGTCCCGCCTAACCTACAAACCAGAGCAAATGCATAAATTTTAAAACAAATATAAAAAATAAATGCATTACAAATTTACCAAAGTAAAATTTATCAAAATGTAATGCCTTTCCTTTCGATAGCTTATGTAAATAGCATGCCTGTGCAGATCGGTTCTAGGGTGAGCGAGTATACATATGTATATGTTTGTTTGAAAATACATGTGTTTTGCACAAAATTGAAATAACTCAATTTGACCAAAATTAAATCAAAATTATATTATGCAAAATTGAAATCCTCAAAGCCAAACTAAAAAAAAAAAAAAAAACTGCCTAAACAACACCTGGTGATTATAGGTAAACAATTGTAAGGTCTATAGTTTTTTTTTGTAAATAGAAAATCCATTTCATAGTTTTGATGTGGGATTCCCATTTTTCCCGCAAAGAGAGAATTTGATTAGGCAAGAAAGACAAATGAGGTTGTTTTAAAGAATAGTTGCAAGCGAACGAACATGGTGCCTTTGGTGATCCGGGTAGGCTGTTGATGGAAACTAAAGAAATTCAGAAGCATTCCACCTGGATGCTATTTATTTCTTGCTTGAGCAGTGTCAGACCCTGCCTGCATCCATCCAGCGTGCAATCTATTCAGCGAGCCAAGCATATGCAGAACCTAAAAGTGAATTAATCATTCCCGCCATCATATATAAATTATTGAATTTGTTCAAAATAATAAAATCCATTTGAGTAAACAAAATGAGAAAAATGCTAGAATACACTCCAATAGAGTACTTAACAGATACCAAACTTTTCAAATACCACTGCAATATTTACTGTAACAGTTTTGGCCAACGATTCTCCTATTCTATCAGCTAAACGCAGTTTTGCAAACTTTTTTCGGTCAGAAAACCCAAGAAAATGCTTGAACGGACCCCAGATAGAAGACTGAACATCTTTGAAGTATTTTAGATGTTTATATGATGCCTATTAACAAATAATTCTACTATTCTGGCGAAATTCCAATCCTTGAGCCAGCAAAAATGGCGAAAAAATTAAAAAATTAAAAATTAAAAGAATATAATAAAATAGAGCTTGCATAATACCTGATTCTCAGCAATGAATACAACTCGAGCTGAGGGCACAAATCCACCATCTATAGGCTTATAAAACAAATAAATAATGTTTCTTTTACAGTTTATGTGTTCAAGTATTTTGCGTCGCTGTGACATCAAAACTCAACCTACATCTCTAAAGTTTCCACCGAATGGTGTACTTGCATCTCCAGACAAAATGCCATTAGCTGATACTCGATTTCTAATATTCAAGCATCCATGTGATATTATAAAACCCTGAAACTTATGGAATTTCATAGCTAAACCCTCGACCCACAGGGAATCCCAAAATATTCGCCATGGGCAATGGAGCAAATAATGAGGAAAAACAATGTCGGAAAAATCAGCAAAATCGAACAAAACTTCCTCTTCCAAAACAAACCTATCAAAACCCAAACATCTCCCACAGAAATCTTGCTCAAATCAAACTGCGATTCTAGCAGAGTAAAACCCTATCTGTGAGTTGTTACTAGTGTTTTAATGAAGCAGAGCCCGTCGAACCTCGGCGCAAATTTCTCTTCATGAACGGCCTGTGAATCCTGAGTCGCCTCGAGTCTCTCTAAATCCTCCATTTTAGGTCTCCGTGAAGTAGCACTGATGCGAACACCATGATCAACCTGAAAACAAAGCAGAGCGAACATAATTCCTGCAACGACGACCATTAAAGCTCCTAGACCATTCATTATGAATCAAATTTGAATCCAAAACGAATAATTCCCTTGGCCCGGAACTAAGGAAAACTGGTTGCAAATGAAAAAGAGTTTATAGAATCCAACCCTCGCCAGCCCAGCGAGCCCCTTCAATAATGGAAACCCCAACAGGGGTAAAGGAACTGCGAGGAGAAATTAACACTATTAACACTACTTATGTCGACAACTCGGCGTCTGCGTAGATGGTGGAGAGAACTAGGCCTGCATGAACCGAAATGGTTTGAAATATACTTGCACATTGCTAAGAAATTTGAAAGAAAGAAAGAAGTTTACACTACAACAAGAAGCAGTAGAAACGACAGCAAGAAGCATGCAATAATTGAGCAAGAAAAGCAGTGGCAGTTTAGAGGCGGGCGAGATGAAGCATGGAGGATTCGAGAGCGGGACAGAGAAAAGTGGAGAGCCGACAGAGGAGGGATGCGTAGGGTTTGAAGAGACAGGCGTAGGGTTATTTTGGAGGAAGCGGGCATGTGGGCCTCATGCGAGGACCCACGATGCCCCTTTAATGTATAATGAAACCCATATGCTCATATACATGCCCCTATAATAAAATTAAATTATTAAATTAATATGCATGTGAGGATTCAACGAGATATTAAATTGTCGATTAATGTAATAGGTTTTATTTTTAGTTTTTTTATTTATTTATTGTTTTTATTTATTCTACTTATTATTTTAATTAGTT